>CAHIKZ030004831.1:1420000-1515000 GCA_903632075.3 Acanthosepion pharaonis
GAATGTAATATCTTCTGTTGAAAAACTTGTTCTCTGCAAAGTTTTTGAAGAGACTACCAATACAGAATACTAAAATCAATACACAAGAAGCCCTATAATACACTGTTTTTCAACATTAAAAGGTAAATAAACAAATGATTCATTTGAGGTGGTTCTTTGAAATGTTACAATGGATTTCTGCCCATTTTTTAAAGCAAACTTCCCATTTTGTGGGAAAATTTGGATAACTTTTGGAAAAAGATATTCATCCTACAAGTAATAAACTTAGAGAAGTATATATTGAAACAGTATCAGATAACATTAGCAACAAATATACTGATGTGCCAAATGTCATGGGATAGGTACCTCATAGCAAGTAGAAGTCCTTTTCAGAGATGCAGCAACATGCCATCTTAATTTTTTTTATCCTGTGGCCTGTTGGTTGTAGGGGCACCATCTGTACTGCAGCTGCAGGAGAAGTGGTGTTTCTTGGGCAAGCTAGCCTGGTGGAGCTCCACACTCTCCAGGCCAGTTTTTCCTTCTCCTAGACAGGTTGCCCCCCATGGCTATAGAACCCAGTCTGTCCTGCTATTTACCCATAGAAGAAGAGGATTCATACCATTCCTAAGAGTATTAGCATGTAAGTGAATGTAATAGATCTGACTGGAATTTGAACTTGGCTCTCCAATTCCTCAATCTGAGCCACTATCCATTATTCCCCCATACCTCCACCATCTTAATAGCAGTTTGCAAATGTCCAATATTTGCAGATGTAAGATTTTGTGTATGAATAGACTTCATCACATCCCATAATTCCTTCAAATGGGCTCATATCAGGCAAATGTGATCACATCAGTCATTGGAAATCTCCAGAATGTTCCTCAAACCACTTCTGGGCAACTTGGGCAACCGATGACATAAAGCATTATCCTGCTGGAATAATCCACAGTTTTTAAGATGGATTCCAGAAATAGGTACAAATAGTCATTAAGCAGTACAATATTGCAGTCACTGGTGAGTGATATGTTTAGATAGACCAGTTGATCTGAACCATACCATCATGGAACCGGTATGCTGCACATGCACATGACACCAAGAGATGTCAAATGTCTCCATAATTTCAGAAATGGAATGTCCCATCTACTTGACACTCACTATCAGGCTGTGGGAAGTCTTCAAGTGATGTAGTTTCTGCTATTTATTAAAGTTGTAACTTTAAGGGAACATGACATAATCAAGATGTTGACATTCCACACGGAAATGGAATGTTCAATCCATCTGGGATTCACGATCATGTCCCGTTCAGATTGATAACTCATATTGCCATGAACAGCTAATCCAGTGTGCATAGTGACTGATCAGATTCTAGAGGATAACTGATACAAAGTTGGCCAATAGTATTTGTGTATATGTGAATAAAATGAACCCAGTTTCAAATTCCAAGCTGTTATCCATCACACCATGCTTGCAGAACCTGATATTCCAAAGCCATCACTTAAGTACTGACCAGGCTCAACATTGTTTAAGTTTGGTAATTGTACGAGGTGGTATTTCAATATGATGTGGTCATAAGCCGTGAAATTAAATTCAAAGATTACCACATACAAAACACCTGAACAAGCGTATCATCTGAAAAATAGCGTTTAAAACAACAATAGCAAGGATACTGGTTTGAATAATTTAAGAAAGAAAGTTTTTCTTGTCTTCCTTAAGAATAAAGAAAAGGCTTTGCTGTGCATATCTTTGGTTAAGTAACAAATAAGCACCATTTATGAATAAGTAATTCCATGAATTCATTTTAGTCTAAAATCATTTATTTAATCTATAAGCTTCATGGAATATTTTTTTAAAATTAGCAATTAAAATTTTTTTTTATTGTTATTAACCTTGTGAATAAATAGAAAAATATTTTAGTTGTAAATTTTCATTATTTAAAGTTATTAATATACATGGGGAAAATTTAATTTTCACAAGAAAATATTCTAGAATTTTGATGAGAAGTGATTTTTGTGACTGAAGAAATATGTCATGAGGAAAAACAGAAAAATTTCAAGCAAAAATGATTTATGAAATAAAGTTTCCAATGAAAGTGGCAAAGAAAAAATAACCATTCTTCAGAATTAAGGAGAAAATGAGGTAAAATATTTGGTTTAATTTAATATTAGGCTCATATTTCTAGTTATTATCCTTGTAGAATAAATTGATCACGAAGAAATTATGATTTGGGATTGTAGAATTTGTAATTTAATCTCAACTGTGGAGAATATCATACAGGTGAGAACCCCGGTAATCAATAGAAAATTATTTCTACCTCAATTCTCAAAGTTTCTTGCCAAAAATGTATAATCATTAAGAAAAAATTCTTTTTAACTTTCTAGTCAAGGAATAATGTTAAATGTTTGAATTGAAAAAGCATCATAATTTTAATAAAAAAAAATGATTTCCAAAGTGATAAGCAAATTACAATTACAATCATTTAAGATACCTGAAAAAGATTTGAGTAAGAATCATTAAATATTTTATTGATTCACAAAACTAACCAAGAATTAAGAGCCAAATCTGGATTACATTGACTTATGATCTACTTAGGAAGGACAATAAAATTGAATATTTTTGCCAATATACAATGGAGAGAAAAAAAAAAAGAAGATTATTCCTCTGAATGTCTATTGCAAATTCTGACAAATATATTTTATAGTAATGTACACTGAAAATATATATATATATATATATATATATATATATATATATATATATATATATAAATAAATAATTACCAAACAAATGGAGCTCCTGAGGATTTGAAACCATGAACAAAGACCCAGTTGATATGAAGATAAAAAATGCAACTGCAAAGTGTGGGTGTTGGGGGGGGGGGCGATGAACAAGTACAATGATGTGGACCACAACAAAGACAAGGTGAGATTAGAGATTGAATATTGAACAGAAACAATCACAGAGATGAAAGAATGAAGCAGATGTCAAAGAAAACTTGAAAAAATATATATAAAAATTAAGAAAATAGCTAAAACAGAAAAAAAAGCAAAAAAAAAAAAAAACATTTTCAGAGAGTTTTCCTTCTGTCAATTTGCCAATCGAAATGTCAAGGACATGTCTTGGGAAATAATGATTTATTGAGAATTTTGCAATTGCAGATTGGGATTCAATCACAAGAAAAACAACATCTCCCTAAAGGCATAGAAAATGTAATCACAGTTGCGTATAATTGCAAGTTGCACATGTTAAATAGACATTTTCACCATTGAAAATATGAGTGGAAGAAAAAAAAAAAAAAAAAGGAAAAATAACCCAGCCACACGTCCACCCACTTGCAAGAACCTTAATTCAGATATCAGAATAATTAAGAGAAGTATAAAAAGAAAACAACCCCCATATATATATATATACCCAAGTATATGAATGGTGTATACAGAATAAATTCCAATAACCAACAATTACTATTCTTAAAAGAGTGCTCAATACAGAGTAGAGCAGATATAAGAATAGAATAAAATTTCGGGTAGTGATTTTATAACATATTTATGTTACAATTTTTAAATAAATAATTATATCTGCTCTATTGGAATTTATTCAGTATACACCAATCATATACTTGGATATACTATTACTGTTGAGCACTGTCTATTCTATTTTTATACTATGGATAGAATCAATTTCGGGTAGTGATTTTATAACATAGTTATGTTATAATTTTGAAATAAATAAATTTTATATATATATATATATATATATATATATACACGTTTGTCTTTTCTATATTTTACCAGTAGCTAAAGGACAAGGTAACATTTCCTAAGATGATGGGCCATGCCCTAGTGATCAACCAACCATATATTAAACACCTTGTGAAAATAGTTATCATCCAGTGATATGAAAGTAGAAAAAAAATTTCATAGGGCATGCATGGGAATAAATAGCTTTTTGATCACCTGTGATGATTTTGAAGAGGTTCAGTCTTGTAATATAACCAATTATTAACCACAAGATTTGTGATATTAGAATGTAATTATTTCACACATCTTTCACCATAAGAATCTTCCTCCTTCTTGGGTTTTTTTTGGTGTTTTCTGGATTTTCTAGACTTTATTTTGATGAAGTGAAATGAAAATTTAATTCAAAAGATTTGTCAGACAATGTTTCAATGACAAGAATTAAAAACATAAAACAAAAACTCACTTCTATGTTTAATTCAGTATCTATCTATATTTCTGAGATTAGGTATTATGTATATTTACATTATTCAGACTATTATTCTCATGACACAGTGGAGAAAGGCATTAGTTAGATCCAGTGACAGGACCCAAAGAGTCCGAGTTCAATACCCGGTTAAGGCAGTGGAGCACTTTCAGAGGGAAATAAACAGGAGATAACTGACATCCATTAAATATGCCATGTGGAACTAGAACAGTCTACCCCAGTGAGTGAAATAAAGGGTTCAGTTCAACATTCCAACCACCTGAAGAATGCCGGAGCATACAACGGCTGAAACATTGTAATAAATATGGTGACAATGATAAGGACAATAGTCCGAATAATGTAAATAATGTTTAATTGTATAAACAACAAGAAAAAGATTTGTGCTTTTAAAATGTCTCTAATACTTGTAAAATTTGTATCTGTGATAAATTTATTATAAATATCATTTGTTGAAAACTACCTGACATGGTTCAAGGTTAGATATAGGAAAGTTGTTAAACTTCCCTTTTCCTGCTCTGTTGGTTTTAAAATCTTCATCATAATAGAATTTAATCAAATCGACGCATGAGCCTCTTTGGCTTTGAAATCTGTCAGTTTACATTTTCTATCTTTGAGGATCTAAAACCATTTTGCTATCTCATATTTATTGATTTAAATCTATTTCAATTTCATATCCAAACAAAAAATTTTCTATTTGCAAAAACGCCAGTCAGGAGCCTCTCTGTATGCGTCAAAAAGCAGTACAAGGAGAAAAACATTTCCTTTTCAATTTGTCATGGAATTAGTCACCTGCTCTCTTTACCGTTTGTCATTTCAACTTTTCTTTCTTTTTGGAGGAAATTAATTTGTCCTCTGGCATCACAACTATCACCCAAACATTTTGCTATTGGCTATATCAGAAAACTTTCTGAATACATGAGAAAATTTACATTGTTATCTTAAAATGTCTGTTTTTATCTTGAGTTTTTACTAAAGGAAACCTTGTCAAGCATTATTAATTTCTGACTTTCTCTCATATTAATTTTAGTTTTTCTTTCCTAACTCATAAACAGTGGAAATTACAAATGACCAGTACAAAGATTTGAACTTTTATCTCTTTTTTTTTTTACCTTGAGAAGCACATTTCTTTTGTTGCAACAATTGCTTTTATACTTGTGCTACATAAGGAATAATGAAAAAGGTTATTTTCTGAAGGAAAAGTAATAGAACATTAGTTGAAATAACATTCATATATTCCTTTCAGAGATATACAATGACAATATTATGTTTAATTTTTCTTGCAGTGAAGTTTGTTTTATTAAGCTATAAAGTGTTCTTAGTGTGGTATGAAATCTATAAACAGACTTTATGATCGCCAGCCTAACGTATTTATGAATTCATAGACAAAAGGCTTAGTTGGCGGTTTATGGTTAATCTCTTCTGTTGTGTGTGTGGACAAGGCCTTCATTGGCAGCTGTTGGCTGTCTCTCTTCCATTGTGTGCGTGGATGCATGTATGCATGTGTACATCAAATTGGCCTCCAAAACTGTTGTGAACCTGGAGAAGAAGTACACTTCTATTTTTATATCCATAAGAAGATTCGAAATCTAATTTCATATAGAGGTGTGAACTTTTAGAATACAAGGTTTTCATTGGTTAGAAAATAATTCCACATTGGCTTGTGAAAATCTTTTACTTGAATTTGCGGAAGTGGCAAAAAGTGTTACCGTTATTTTCTAAATGGTTAAAAAATAACATGTGGTAGGTTTATAACTATGTCTGCAAATGTCTTCGCAGTATTTGATGGGATATTATTGATTTAAAAATATATATAGGATTTAATTCCGATAGATCAAATCTAATCATTTGTTATTCTCCAATCATTTTTCTTATCTTTATGATTTGTAGTAGTATCTCAAATTTTCATTTAACAAAGTACTTTCGAATATTAATATTTGATTTAAAGTCTTTTATAAATAGGACAAGAACAACATGGCCTTGCACAAGCCACTGGAACAAGAAATGCTATTTTTATTATCAATACTATCAGAGCAAGCAATACAAACACAGATATATTATACAAAGGTATTGGATAGTGAACAGCATGAAGAGCTACTTGAAATATTAGAAAACTTTATTTACATAGGACAAATATTCAAGTAATTTGTAAAGCAGTAAAACAAGCATGCATTTTCTCAATGGATTTATTCAATCTATAAGGTGAGATTATTATAAGAAAATTAAACTAACCAGGATTTCTTATTCATTTATTTTGATTGCAGACTCAGAAAACTGAAAGAACTATTAGAGAAGATAGTAAAGGAAAGCAAGAAGAAAGGACTAACTGTAAGAAGGAATCAGATGCAAATTTTATGTAAGCTTATTATAAATAACAATGTTCTCTGATTTAAATGCTACACTTTATTTTTTTTATTTAACCTTCTTTATCCTCGATTCAGTTTTATCCAAATTTACCGAAGTCTAGAATAAATTTTTATGAATATTTATGGCTATTTTTTTTTTATCATGATTGAATCAACAGAATATTAAATTTCTGAGTTTTAAACTGATGTTCTCCAATATTGGATATTACTGTACATTTTAAAAGATAACAATTCCTGATGAAATGAAATTTATATAAAACCCTGTATTGATATCAAATTAAATCTAACACATTAAGCCAACTATAGTAAGACAATTTCCAAGTTATTAAAAGAGTTCTAAAAATGAGGAAGAATAAAAACATTTTCACTAAAGATGATGTTCCATTATGGGGAATGTCTGCCATTTTACATTCTTCAGACAAATTTAAGATTCCTGATTTTAACATTTATATTTCAAATTTCTTTTGGTTCTATTTTGTACCTAAATAAATTGTCTTAAATCATTATTTGATATTTTTCTGTTTACATTTAACAATTATCAAATGAAAATAGAAATATTCTTTCTCTTTAAGAATTCTATTTGTTTATATCTTCTTCAGAGGAAAGAAATAAACAGTGAAGATTTACCAAATTTAATGCTATACAATACCCCCACTCACGCCACTTTTTCCAAAATAAAGAAGAAAGATCAAATCTCAAACAAGTTGATCTTATAATCCATCTAATCACCTGGAACAAAATCTGAATGTTTAAAATTTTTCCCATCATTTCAGGTTTATATTTTTTAGTCACTAAGTCATGAATGTGGCAACTTATTTATACAGTATGATCTTATTTATAAATGTGTAGTTAAAGTTCATTTTGGTGCCTTGAAAGTCACAACTTCAATTTCTTGATCAGGCAGTATGAAATATCTACATGAACTCAATAGAAAACCAAAAAAGATGATGAATTTCAAAGATATTGTAAGAAGAATGCACATGACAGATCAAGGAATATGAACAGCATTTAACATTACCAGGAGATGACTGAATGGAAGGCTGGAGAGTGTATCAACTGATACATAAAGCAAAAATTAAGAAATGTCCAAATAAAAGATTTTTTAAGTTTAATTTTTGGTTGAAACTCAGATCTTTTTTTTTTCTGATTATTTTGAATGAAATGCAATTCTTCAACTTTTATGGGTAATGAGAGTAAACTGGATCTTTTCTATTGAGCTATTCATAAATCAATGAAAGTGATTCACTTTTTCTCCTGGAATAAAGGAAATGTTTTCTTGTTTCTCTGGATCTGTCTCCAATTGATTATCACCGTTTCTACTCTTGAAACTCTTTTCTTTGAATAAAGCAGATGAGAATATGGACTGACATCTTATTGGAATCTCATTGGGAAAAATCAGCTCATCTCTATCAAAAGAAGTTTTTTTCATTAATGTGTGGGAAAATGAAATAAAAGGTGATGAATGGGTTTTAGTAAATTCTATTCACTTTTTTTTTTATTAAATCAAAAGAAAATCAATGATACAAAAGACTGCAATTAACAAATGAAATATTCCATTTACCTGAAATCTATTCAGTCAATTCTTGTTCTACCAAAAGTGAATGTACTTCAGTTTAAAAAAAAAAAAAAAAAAGCAAAAGTCATCCTACATTCTAATTAAGGACCATCAAATCAGTGCAATTACAACGCATATACCAATCCAAAATTACACCAGGCTTAACACAAATTTCCACCATAAAATCCTGTATTAATAATAAAAATTATTTTATTTATTTATATCTCTGGACTCTTTTGTTTTTTTAATGTATGAGGGTCAAGCAACTGAGTTACTAGGAACTGACAGACAAAATCTTGCACATATGATTTGATTATAGTGGTGAAGGCTTTGTGCAGAGCCAATCACACTTTTTGAAGAGCTGAATACAGTGACCTGGTGCACCATGTGCCACAAGTTCCTCAAATGATCCACTTCAGGTTTTGAATTCAGAGTTGTTCTTATCTTAGACTGGTTTCCACCCAAGGCTATAAAACCCACTCTGTCCTGCTATTTACCCATAACTGGGATGCGAGAGAAGAAGAAGATTCATACCTTTCCCAAGGGTATTAACATGTAAGTGAATGTAATGGATTCAATTGGAATTCAAACTTGGCTCTCCAATTCCTCAATCCAAGCTGCTATCCATTACTCCACCATGCCTCCAACTTATACCTCTAATAAAAAAAAAAAATTTAAATAGTGAATTCCATTTTAAAAATGAAATAAAAATTATCTGTTATTAATTATAGGTTTTTCTACCCAAAGACCATTAAACCCTACCATGCCATTTTTAGGATGGTGACAATTGGTTAATGTACTGGTATTATAGATAGGAAGCTTATTACTGAAGCCTCTACTTTTGGGATTGGGATGAATTTTCACAAGAAGAAATTCAGAAAATACCATACAAATTAATAGGTGTTGTGGAGTAGCTGAACACCTCTTAAGATGGACTGGTCTAAGACTATTTAAACAGCACTCTCTCTTAATGAGGGAGAAAAGTTAACTGTTTATTACATTAGTCTGTGTTCCCAACCGTGTATCATATTATTCTCCAGAATAAAATACTTATTTTCTCTATGTGTCTCAACCTTTTCTATTTACGATACAACATTTGGCAATGAGGGATTTGAATGTTAAAAATTTCCAGTGGGATATCAACACTGGCTGAGGATTTGGGTTTAAAGAAATTTACAGTTATATACCAAGAAATTTTTTGGTGATGCCTCGACCTCATATTAAGTGCAAGTCTGCATAACAGATTGACGTGTTAAAAACTAGTAAGAATTTTATTTGTTCATCAAATTAAACAGGGAGGATTTGAAAGAAGCAATGGTGGAATTCATGAAAATCCAACAGAAACAAAATCAATGGTTGGAGGAACAATGACGTTTGGACCAGAAACACTCTGAAAACAAAACAGTTTTAAAAAATGTTTGAATTGTTAGTGTTGAAAAAGGAAAAAGAGCAAGTCAATGCAATATCTGTCTATATTTCTGAGATGAGGTATTATTTACATTATTCGGACTACTGTCCTCATCTTTGTTGCCATATTTATTACAACATTTTGGCTGTTGTACGCTCCGGCCTTCTTCAGGTGGTGAACTTAACCCTTTATTTCGCTCACTGGGGTAGACTGTTCTAGTTCCACTGATAACTGACATCCATTAAACATGGCATGTGGAACGAGAACAGTGAGTGAAATAAAGGGTGAAGTTTGACATTCCAACCACCTGAAGAAGGCCGGAGCGTACAATGGCTGAAATGTTGTAATAAATATGGCGACAAAGATGAGGACAATAGTCCGAATAATGTAAATGAAGTCAATGCAAATTGTTTTTCTTGGTATTTGGTGATAAATTCAGTTGGCAAATTTAAGTACAGTCCTTCGGCGGAGGTAACTTTTGTGGTGTATTTTTGCTGTTATGAACAGGTCAGAGGAAAAGAAAATATGTCTATTGCTTGGAGAATTTTGTCCAAGTGAATACAAAAAATATGTGAACTACATACTTCCAAGAAATTCTGAGGAAATATCTTTTGAGGAGACTATCTTAATTATGAAATCTTTGGGGAGAAAAGATGTGTATTCAATACAAGATGGTAGTATTTAAACCTTACAAAAACAAAGTGAGAAGGATTATTCAATTTTTGCTGAAATTGTCAATAGAGAGTGTGAAAAATTTAAATTAAAAGTATTCCTGATATGTTTAAGTGCTTGATTTTTTACAAAGACTGATGGCCCCAGAAGATGGTGATATTAAGACCAGCATTTTGTCAAAATTAGAACAAATCCAAAAATTAGTCTGCAAATCATCGCAGAAAAATGCAAATGAATAGAAAATCATTGGCATGACACATAGAAGAATGTGCAATGTCAAAATTCAGGCAGTTAAACAAAAAGAAAATTTTGCCCACAAAATAAATCCTTGCTATGGCTGTGGACAGATTCATTATTACAGGAATATTTAGAAGGAAAGAATGCTTTAATTGTGGCAAAAAAAGGGACACAAGCATACACATTGCCAAAAACCCCAAAAGTAAAAAGAGGGTCAAAAATGAAAAATACATTTGACTCAGCAACAATGGAAAACAAAGAAATAAAAATGAAAAAAAAGTTTTGTAAATGTACAGATGAACAAGAAAAATATTCCAATTGGATACTGGCTCAGATCTGACATTGATAAATGAACAAACTTGGGAAAAAAAATTCAGAGACCAACTTTAATGATGACAAAAAGAATTACTCTTGGCATTACAGGAAACAAACTAAATTTTGAAGAAGAATTTTACACAATTGTGACATTTATTGACAAAACTATAAAATTACAAGGATTTGTTATGAAACGAAACCAAAACCCTGTCCGGTATGGATTGGATTGAGTTATTCAGAGTTGTTCTTCTCTTAGACTGGTTTCCACCCAAGGCTATAAAACCCACTCTGTCCTGCTATTTACCCATAACTGGGATGCGAGAGAAGAAGAAGATTCATACCTTTCCCAAGGGTATTAACATGTAAGTGAATGTAATGGATTCAATTGGAATTCAAACTTGGCTCTCTGATTCCTCAATCCAAGCTGCTATCCATTACTCCACCATGCCTCCAACTTATACCTCTAATTAAAAAAAAAAAATTTAAATAGTGAATTCCATTTTAAAAAATGAAATAAAAATTATCTGTTATTAATTATAGGTTTCTACCCAAAGACCATTAAACCCTACCATGCCATTTTTAGGATGGTGACAATTGGTTAATGTACTGGTATTATAGATAGGAAGCTTATTACTGAAGCCTCTACTTTTGGGATTGGGATGAATTTTCACAAGAAGAAATTCAGAAAATACCATACAAATTGATAGGTGTTGTGGAGTAGCTGAACACCCCTTAAGATGGACTGGTATAAGACTATTTAAACAGCACTCTCTCTTAATGAGGGAGAAAAGTTAATGATTAACTGTTTATTACATTAGTCTGTGTTCTCAACCATGTATCATATTATTCTCCAGAATAAAATACTTATTTTCTCTATGTGTCTCAACTAACCAATTAATTCATTCTGCTATAGTGTCAGTGTTAATTCAAACAAAGTAGAAAAATGAAAAAAGAATTAAAGATAAAATTTCCTGAAATTTTTTCTGAGGCTCTTGGCAGGTGCACATAAGCAAAAATGATATTCAAACTTAAAGAGAATGTGATGCCTATTTTTAGGCTGAAAAGAAAAGTACCTTTTGCAGCTGAAGCCTCCATTAGTAAAGAATTAGACTGCTTACAGCAAATAGGCATGTTGAGCAAAACAAACTAGAGTGAGTGGGCAAGCCCTACTGTTTACATGAAAAAGAAAAAATAATAAAATTAGAGATTGCACAGATTTTTCTATAGGATTAAATGATTGTTTGAAAACATATAATTACCCTCTGCCAAGTCCTGAAGACATATTCACAAAGTGAAATGGTGGCAAAGCGTTTTCAAAACTTGATTTGTCTGAGACATGCAAATGTGCACAGTATTTAACTATAAATATGCATAAGGGTCTGTACAGATTCAACAGAGTGCCATTTCAGATAAAGGTCACACCAGGCAGTTTCCAGCAAATCATGGATATGATATTGATTTTGCAACAGACTACTTTGATGATATCTTAAGAGTGAAAGTCAAGAACAAAATGCCGAATATATTAAAGAAGTTTTTGAAAAAATAAAATATGACTTAAAACTTGATTTGGATAAATGTGAATTTTTAAATCTAAAATGAAGTATTTTGGACAGGTTATAGATGCGAAAAGCAGAAAACCAGACCCATCGAAGTTGAGTGTGATAAAGAACATAACTCCTCTAATAAAGGTGTTGGCACTACAAGCATCCTTGGGTCTAGCAAATTAGTATGATAATTTTATCCCAAATATGCATGAGTTAAGAGCATCTGTAAATAAATTAAAAAGATTCTAAATGAAACTGGAATACTGAATGTCAGTGATTTTGAGAAAAATAAAAAAAATAATGAAGAAAAAAAAAACAGACACAAAATCCTATATACCAGGAGAAAAAAAAATTTCAAAGAGAAAAAAATTTGGAATGCTGGTGTCATTGATAAACACATCGGGACATTAATGTATACAATTAAAGATCCAAAAAAGACCATTAAGAGACATCACAACCAGATGAGGAAAAGGTACTTTGAGGATATAAATATCTAGAAGGAAGTACCGATGAAGGTTATTTATGACTTGTTTGATGTACCGATGCCCTTATTAGCCCCTGAGGAGAAACGTTTTGAGTAAACAAAAAAGAAAATTTACAGGGATTATAGAGATACACTCCAAAAGAAAAACGTACGACTTCCAAAGGAAGTAGTCAAGTCAAAGAAAAAGGGGGATGTTGTGGAGTAGCTGAACACCCCCACAAGATGGGCTGGTCAAAAACTAAACAGCACTCTCTTACTGAGTGAGAGGAGTTAACAATTGTTTATTACATTAGTCTGTCCATGTGCCATATTATTCTCCAGAATAAACTACTACTTATTTTCTCTGTGTGTGTTAATCTTTCCTATTTAGGACACAACAATAAGGTAATTAAATTTGATAATTGGTCCCAGATATCTGATTTTATGTTTTACCTGTCAACTTTTTTTCTGTTAGAAACAATATAATTTTTTTTCAGTGGTATTCTGTGTTTTAGATAAGAAAATACAAATTTCTCTACAAAACTGAAAATTAATGTTCAAAGATAATGTGCAAAATGACATAATTCTGAATGGATGTGCATTCTCTATGAAAATATTCCTGTCACCAACAGATGTCGGTCAAAGACATTGTTGGACATTGGGCAGATTAGAAAGAATAGACAGCTGACCCCCAGTTATGTTAGCCATTTCTCATGGTTTATATGAACTGTCCATCAAAACTATGCAAAAAAAAAAAAAAAAATCTTTTCCATCTTAAAACTGATTTCATACCTGATGGCATATTAATAAAAGTAACACTCAGAAGAAAATATTTCCTGCAGTATTCTTGCAGCATCTGTTATACAACATTCCTTTATCATTTTTTTTCCCTTAAATATTGCTTTGGTAAAATAGGTAGCAGTCTTTGTGAGTGGATAATTTATCATAAATATGTTATTAAAATGTCAAAGTGTGCAGCTATGTATGCAGAGATTTTAAGTCACTTATGAAGAAGTAGTTTTCATAAATGAATACCAGATATTCTGTATCAGTTAAGGAGAAGCACAAGTCAACTAGAGATTGTGTCTTAATAAATCCCTGTGGAGATGGCAATGGAAAACCACTCCACCATCAATCCCAAGAAAAATTGTGCATTTTAACAATCAAATTATGGAAGATAACAGTATGAAGAGGGGTTAAGTCTACCTGGTAAGGAGAGATATGTGCAGCAAATATCACCTATGATCCAGCAATTGTTAGCAAAAACAGCATAAAAGGGGTCAAACTCCTTGGAATTGTTCTCTCACCTGGTAAGGTGAGGGAAGACATTAGTAACAGGTGTTACTGGGCCATCATCCATCACATCAAATAAATGATAATTCTTGAGACATGAAATGGCAGAACACTAAACCAATTAGGCCAGTTAGAAAATATAAAGCAGGAGATAAACAGGTTAAATATTAATATTTTAGAGGTGGGTGAAACAATGGAAATTTTGTCAGTGACAAATAAAGGATCATATATGCAAGTGGAGAGAAAAATGAAAGAGGAGTAGGACTGATATTAGACTAAGACATGAAGAAGTGTGTTCATGGATCTTGTCTGAAAGAATTCTTGTAGTTAAACTGAAAAAAAAAGCCTTTCAACATATCCATTAGAGTTGTTTATGCACTGACAGCACAAAGTACAAAAGAAATTAAAAGTTTTACTGTATGCTAGACAATGCCAAGGCTCAATGCAAATTGCAAGAAATTATAATCATTAGGAGAGACCTGAATGTCAAAGTAGGGTAGGAGAGACGGTAAACTAGTTGGCAAATTCAAATTAGGAATTCATAATGAACATGGAGAAAAAAAATGTTCCAATGGTACATGAATGATCATGTAGTAGACCACATCTGGTTTCAAGAACACCCAAGATGTATATAGACATGGAAAAGGTCAGGCAGAGAAACGAAAAAAACAAACTGACTATATAACTATCAGTAAGAGATCCAGGAATGCAGTTTATACTGCATTGAGTGAGTTCAATCCCTGGGTACAGCTGAGGTGAACAAAAACTTGGAGAGTTGAGTTAAAGAGAGATAACTGATACTGAGACACCCGGAAGAGGCATGGCACGTGGAACTAGAACAATCTACCCTGGTAGACAAAATAAAGGGTTCAGTTTGAAATTACAATCACCTGAAGAAGGTTGGAGCATACAATGGCCGAAAAGGGAATATAGTAAAAGATGAGGACAACAGTCTAAACAATGTAAATAGTGTGAATAATGAAATTCTTGACATGAAAAGAAGAAAAAAAAACTATGTCAAGGTATGGCACAGAATATAGGACTCTGGACAAAGAAACTAGAAACAAATGAAAGCAAGCTAAAGAGGAATGACTCAATGAAAAATATGCAGAAATAGAAAGAATGAGTATCACAGATAAAGCAGATATGCATAAAAAAATAAGAGAAACATTCTTATTAACATGATGCATACAATTCAAAAATGGGACACTGATATTAGAGAAGGAAAAAGGACTTCAGAAACTGAATGAATACATTGGAAAACTCTTCCATATTGAAAGAAAATGATCAGCAATACATAAAAATATTGAAGGACCAGAAATAATAAAATCTGAAGTTGAATCACCATTGATGAACAAATTGTATTTTTTTATCCTTTTTAGAATGCTTGAAATTTTGGCTATAAGTCTTTTTTTTGCATCAGCATGGTGGCCAAAGATTAGTATACACAATTTTAGCATCTTTTTTTGCAGTGAAAAACACATTGATTTGGAAATTCTTGCAAAAATCAAATAATTGTCAGATTGTAATTAAACTTTCAGGATTATTCATAAATGAATGAAATTATTTTAGAAATTGTTTTTTGTTTAGAAAATCATGGTAAAAATTTCTCCCCCTTACATCTGTTGGCCACCACTTATGAATTTTTGAGAAATTAAATTTTGTGCCCCTTAATGTTTATATTAGTCAAAGCAAAACTTCTTGGAGAATTTAAATCAAATTTTTTTTGTAAAACGGGAACACCAGTAACTAAGAATTTGCTCTGAATCATAAAATATTAAATGTAATAAAACATTATTATATAGATATTTAATCAGAAAATCTTTTAATTACTTTTATGAATAGGATATATTAAAGACGCTAATCTGAAAATTTTTTTGATATATAATGAATTTTTACAAGAATCGTTTTCATTTTTTAAAATTTTAATAAGAATAATGTATTAAGTTTTAAATTTCTGTATTACATTGTCCCCATTATATTGTTATTAAGTAAAAACTATATTTACTAATCATAAATGGGAAAATTTTTTTTTTTTGTGTGTGTATAAATGTGCTGATTTTTGTAAATACTGACATCCACAGATAACATTATCAGAAAATAAGAGTGGTAACTATAGTAAATTTAAAGCCAAAGTACATAAAATTCAATAAACATTAGATTATCAAGAATATCTACTTCATTTTTCAAGATTACTGGGTAGTTAAAAATTATGTAAAAAAGAAGCTCACTTTATATTCAAGCAAATTTTACAGATATATCTACCATAGAAAAACATTAAATTTTACATGTGAGTCAAGCTGTCAATACCCACAATAAAAACCTACTGCTGTGTTAAAAAATGCATTTCTGTGGTATTTTGAACTAAAAGTATTTAACATTTGTTTCAAATCAGATTAAATCACCTAATGTTCTTCAAATAAACTTTCAGAAAAGTATATTTTATTTTTAAAAGATTTTTTTAATAAAGAGAATTACATTGCAATAATGAATGGCTAAAAATTACACTAAAACCAGCAAGGTCATTGATTTCAAAATGAAAACTCTGCCCATTAAATTAGTTTTGAAATACAGCAAAATATGATACTTATTGGAAATATTAAATTTAATCTATTAGCTTTAAATTAAAAGTAAAATAAAAACTTCAAGAACAAATCTTCATTTTTAAAACTTCATTTTAAACCTTTACTTATTGTGAATCTTTGAATGTATCTAGTTTTATTTATATCAGATGTGTCTGGTGGTGTTGGATTTTAAATAATTCCACTGAAACTAGAGGGTTTTTATATATATGTATATATATATAATGTATGTCTGTATATAAATGCACATCTACCCAGGAATATACATATATTAGAATATTTTTTCAATCTTGTATACTTGTACATTCATGTACACATAGATGACCACTATATATATATATATATATATATATAGTACAGGTAATATGTCCGTTAGTATATAATTTAGGTGGATCCTAGTAATAACAAATATTAAAACTGATCCACAGAGAGCTCAGTGTCTTACAGACAAACTCTTAAAAGCTTAAGATGGCTGGGTTCAGATCAGCCAGAAATAGACTATTCTCATGTTGAGGTAATTTTGGTTTTTACTGTTAAATAAAATAAATATATATATATATATATATATATATATATATATATATATATATATAGTAGCTTAAATGAGTCTCTTTTACTAAGACATTGCTTGTACAATTCAAGATACCGCTGATTCAATCTGCCATTCTTGCTTTCCGAACACTTCAAAATGTAAATCCGTCTTTTTTCTCTTCTCACTGCTTCAGCCCTCTTTTATCAGGCCAACACTGTGGTCGACCAACCAATCAGTGTTCTTCACTTTTATTCTCAGTTACCCAGGTAAATAGCCTCCTCCAGTTCAACCAATCAGCACACTTAATAGCAAGTAGTGTGCTGATTGGTCAAAGCATACTAAACTGTACAAAAGCCCTTGTTACTGCATATACTGCTGGAATGGCTAGATGGGAGAGTAGTGCCATTTTCACAAAGCAAACTTGCTGATGCCATGTGGTGCAGGTTGAAGTAAGACCCTTATTTTCCTATGCACCAGATGCAAACCACTCTGGCTCACTTGCCTCTCTGGGACTGTTCACCACACACACTATATATATATATATATATATATATATATATATATAATGTATTAGACAATTTTTTCGTTGGGGTCTGCAGGTTTTTCAATATGCCAACTCCAAGTAGATCCTTTTTTTTTTCTACTAGTCTGTATGCCATGTTTTACTATTATTGTTTTGAGATGATTGGTGAAGTGTATGGTCCCAGTCTTAGATTTACTGCTGAGAACTGCGAGATTAGTGCACTCTCAATGCATTTTCTTCTTAGTGAAAAAAAATTGTGCTACAATTCCATGGATCTGATGGCTAATCTAGAGGTTGATTCCTTCATGTAAATAACCAACCAACACAAGCTAACAGTCAAATTATAAGTCCATTTAAAGCTCTTGATGATTAAGTCTGAGAAAAGAAGACAATTATTCTAAGAATATTTTTACTGAGACATGTCATAGTCATGTGTACTTTAAGCTAAAAAGTATATTCATAATATAAGCATTCTCATTCTGAAAACTTGCCAACCTTGCCAAAAAGATTTCAAAGACACCAGATTAATGGAATGAACTCCAACACTTTTATATATTAATACAATGGAAAACTTGGGTCCTTCACTAAAATAGATGGATATAAGAATGAAAAACAGTATTCAAACAAAAATCTCTGGAGAGTAGTAAAAACTGCTATAAGTAATATGTTTCCTTGAGCAATTTTTATCTGCTGTCAGCCTACTAAGCCAGTCACAGCTTGACCAGTGCCCCGTTAGCCAGCATTACCCGTTTCCACCTTCCATGAGGACGAGCGGTTAGGCTTTGGATGCCTAACAGCATAATCAGAAGGAAAAACTAAACTAAATAATGTTATATTTGAAACAGTAGAAAAGTTAAATCATTTGTTGAAAGTCACAGAATATCAAGCATCTGATTAATATGTAAAAATATGATTCAGTTATTTGAGACATCATTTAAATCAAATATATTTTTCTATGATGGTTAACATTTGTGTTTAGTTATAAATACAATTTATGTTACATATTTGTTGTAGCATACCTATGGATGATAATGGGTATGTTTCCATTCATATAAATACAATAGTAAATACCGTATGTTGGTCGGCAGTTGGAGATTCATTGTGGAATTCACTTTACTCATTTCTAGCAGTTGACTACTTCTATGTGCCGCTGGTGAATCTTATGTGTGTTGTTCTTGTCCTAAGTATTATCATTCATTATCAACCTTCGTGTTATTATTCTATTCAGTAATCTTCCCTAGGTTACAACAATATTAAACTCTGATATCCTCAGAATAAACTATTAATATTTTTAATAAAGATATAAACTGAATGTAGAATTATTGACTTGTACAATAAAATCTGATGTGTGAGTATGTGTGTGTATAGTGAATAAGTTCAAATTTTTGAAGAACATATCTGCTCATCAGGATCAGATAAATCTATTGAATTCATTAAGAAATATCAGATTATTTTAAATGTTAAATAAAAGAATGAATTACTGATAACAATGTTTACTGGTCAACATGTTCTAAGCACAATTAACCTTTGTCATCACTAATGTTGTCACTTGGAGAATGCTTCTCTAATATTAATTCAAACAACATATACATTAGCTTCAAAACCACTATTATCAAGGACACATGGCACAATGGATAAAGGTGTTAGTTAGATCCAGTGACAGACCAAAAGAGTGTGAGTTCAATACCTGTTTAAGGCGGTGGAGAACTTGGAGAGGGGAATTAACAGGAGATAACTGATAACTGACATTCATTAGACATGGCATGCAGAACTAGAACAGTCTACCTCAGTGAGTGAAATAAAGGGTTCAGTTTGACATTCCAACCACCTGAAAAAGGCCGGAGCATACAACGGTTGAAATGTTGTAATAAATATGGCAACAAAGATGAGGACAATAGTCCGAATATTGTAAATAGTGCACTATTATAGTCTCATTTAATGTGTCATTTATATGACAACAGCTCAATTAAATCACATATCAACAACCAACACAAGAGAAAAACACAAGAAATCTGACAGATCCTCACTAACACCACATAGGTACTCTATCACAAACTGTAACTACCTCCAACTACAATTATTAGAAGCATAAAAAACAAACCAACATAATTAAAATTATACAAAAAAGATATAATATATATAAAAAGCAAGCAAACAAAAACCAAAAAACACAGACAAAAGAGTAAACAAACAAAAAACCAAAAAAACAAAAAATGCATAAAAAAATGAAAATCAAGCAAACAAAAAGCTAAGGCATAAATAGTCACATAAACATACAAAGCCAAGAGTCTTTGATAATGACTAATAATAGCCCAAAGTACTCATACACTGCACAATTTATTTCTATGTACAAGAAAAATGCAAAATATAAAAAAAATAAATTAAAGCATGGATTTTGTTTAATTGGTGTTTTCAGATGGATGACCCCACCCTATCACCTTGATCTTCAAGACTCATATCCCCACTGTAGAACTTCAAAAATGAGTGCAGTACTGTCTGATCACAAACAGATCCTTCACCCCACCCCCCACAAGCTTTATTAATGATAGAAGATTGAGAAGCATTCTGACCAAGTTTATGGAAAAAAAAAGGAAATACATTTCTTCTTTTTTCATGTTTATATAATGTTTTAAGTTAAATTCTTAAAGAGATCAATGTAAAATTAACAATGAGGATATTTTAACCAATATGTTTTTGTGCAACTATTATAATAAGATATTAGAGTAAAAAAGGTTTATTTACATCATTTGGACTGTTGTCCTCATCTGTAATAGAATATCCCATCTCAGAAATATAGACAGATACAAAAGGATTATTGTAAAAGCAGACATTATTTTCTGAACAACCTAATATTTTTGTCATCTTAATTTCAGTTGTTATTCCTTTTATTGCAAATCTCAGAAACTCTTATGACATTGTCAGTGAACCATTTGCATTGGAAATAAAGAATAAGTGAGTAATATTTACTCACTTGTGCTTACATGCAGCTGTTTTATGAGAAGACATTTTAAGCATCTGAAGAGAGAAATAAGGCATTTATTGCATATGATGCCATGGAAGATGTAACAGCACATAAAGATGTGCATTTATTGAGATTCCTTTAAGCCATTATATGAGAATGAAAATAAGTGCATCCAATGTAGACACAACATAATTACAAAAACAAATGTAGAAATATTGCATCAAAATATAATAGATTTTGTCTGAGTGTGTGCATATATATATATATATATATTCCTCAGACAAAATTTATTATATTTTGATGCAATATCATAGACAAAAAGAAAACATAGCTCTCTCTAATTTCAGGATATACTGGTTATCCATCTTGTTAAATGCTAAACCTTGGCTTGAGGAGGGGCTTACAAAATGGAGGCTAGCTGGGTCTTCATTTTTCACTGCCTGTTCAATGTACAGAAAAAGAAAGACATTTCAGGCTAAAAAGGTTAATGTCTAAAAATTTTTTACATAAGTTTTAGATAAGGAAATATCTGTGAACATAAAGAGAAAAAAGACAAAAATGTTCTCTCATTTCAGAAATTACTGCAATTCTACAAATATTAACTTGAGAAAAGGCCCGATTTTCATATGAAAATCACAAGGGAGTCTTTTAGCCATTTGGTTGGTTAAATTTAGTCATTGATCAATACAAACAAATTTGAATGAAACAAGATTTGATAAAAGTGTTGCATTGTGTGTGTGCATGTGCACATGTGTGTGTGTATATATATGTGTATGTATGTATGAGAGTGTGCTGAAATGTTCACGGTTTGATTTAATTCACAAAATTTGACCAAACGTAAGATATTTAGGGTGGGAAGTGCTTTTTAAGCTGAAATTTTCAGTAACGTGTGTGTGTGTGTGTGTGTGTGTGTTGGTGTATCTATATAATATAAATAAATAAATATGAAAACAAATTTGACAGATTTTGGTATTTTTATCAGAAATGTTTTTGAATCACTTGTTTTTTTTTGATTCCACCAAAAATTTATGATGAGAGTACAATTAGTAAAACACAATTTATATAGATTTTTCTATTTCTTATATATATATATATATTTATTACAAGGTGTGATGAGTAAATTGTTGCCATTTTATATCTTTAATTTCGCGCATTGTTTATTTTTGATTATGTTGACTGCACAGTATAGTACGGTCAGTTGGGCACCATCTTTGAGAAAATAGTACCATAACACAATTCTCTCCTCCAGAAACTTAGAAACGGCATGCTATACTACTTGGCATTAATGCTGGAAGCTCAAAACGAACATGTCAGAGTGTTTGGGTGACAATCTGAGGACAGTGCAGAGCAGTTGGAAAGAGTTGGAGGAGTCTAATGATGATGAAGAAGGTACGTCAGCTTGGAAAACTCACTTTGATCATTCTGATAAGAACTCCTGAACTTGTTGGTGAGGGTCTCAAACTAAACATGGAGGCTAACATCAAGTATCTTGAGGAGATAGTGCTGCCTTAGGTCAAGAGGGTGGTTTTTGGAAGACCCAATGTCTGGCAACAGAACACTGCACCATGCCACACAAGCAGAAAAACCCAGTCATGGCTGTCAGACAATTTCTGCAAACACATCACCCCTTACATTTGGCCAGACTGCACCCCACTTGATTATTATGTGTGGGGTGCAGCTGAGTGAGAGACCACCAAAACTCCTTGTAACATCAAAGATGAACTGAAGGCAAGTGTTATGGCAGTATTTACCAACTTAAACAAGAAGAACATCCAGAAGATTCCAAAGTTATCTGGAGGCTATGGTTGAAGCCAATGGGGATTTTATTGAATAAATTTACTTTTTATTATTTCATGAATTTTTTGTATAATTTTGGTAAATATATCTGTTAAAATGAGATGTCAGCATTATTTTCATTTTTGTGTAATTTAGAGGACAATTTATCCATCGCACACTGTGTGAGTGTGTGTGTGTACATGTATGTGTGTCCAAAGATAACTAGATACCTATTGTCAAAAAAGAACTTTCCTTCAACAATTTTAAAAATATAAGAATAATTTTTATGTGATAAGTAAATTTGCAGAGACATTCCTTCGGGAATCTCATGAGCACTTAATACATCTGTTGAATAAAATGTGAAAGAAGATAGTAAATTAAAGTCGGATGAAACTGAGCAAAAAAAAAAAAAGAAAAAAAAAAAAGGTCATTCCATTTGAATCTACTGCAGATGAAACATTGATAACAAAATGAAGATGATGGCCTCAAAGAATTATTGAATTTTTTTAAGACTTTTTTTTTCCGTAATGTTTCCCACATGACATTTATGAAACAATAAACAAACATTACAATAATTTATTTGGAAAATAGATTATTAATAATTTAGCACAATGTGTCAAGCAACCTGGAATGATGCCTATTAGAGAGACAACCAAATTTGGAGTTGATTTTTCTATTGTTTTTACTCTGACTTATGACAGCATTACTGCAGACAGTAGTAAGTTATAGTTATGCACTTCATCATAAAAATGGTTTATTCACATTAGTTATTTGTGGCAAAGACAACAAAGATAAGGCTAATTGGTAGAAGATACTGGAAATGGCTACATTTGCAATTTTTTATCCTGGAGAATAAAGATTTACAAATATGAGAATCAAATATGCAAGACTAAAAATAATTTATCTGGAATATTTTTTTTTTGCAAAACCTTCATTATGAAATCAAGACATTAAATATTTTAAAAAGAAAACCGGAAATCTCTAAGAATTGACAGAAATTCAATTCCTGAAATTTTTGTTTCACTCATGAATTACAGAAGAAAATCAGGAAGAAATTAATTTTGGGTCTTGGAAACTGCATTTACAAGGATGAAGGTAAATAAAAGAAAAATAGCGGATAAATTGATTAAAGTCATTGAACTAGAGTGGAAATCAGTAGGACAAGTGAGATGAGAAAAAGAGGGAAGGAGCAAAAAAATGAAGTCGTGGTGAAGGAGCAAAAAAGTGGGGGCAAGTAACAAAATAGAAGTGGTGGGGAAGCAGTAGGGTAAAAGTGGGGGAGAAAGGCAGGAAGGAGCAAAAAAGAAGTGCGCGGAAAGAGCAAAAAAAAAAAAAAAGCGTGGGAAAGAAAAAAAAAAAGAAGTATATGGGGAAAAAAAAAAAAAAGTGCGGAAAGAGCAAAAAACAGAAGTGCGGAAAGAGCAAAAACAGAAGTCTTGGAAAGAGCAAAAAACAGAAGTCTTGTGGAAAGAGCAAAAACAGAAGTGCGCGGAAAGAGCAAAAACAGAAGTGCGCGGAAAGAGCAAAAACAGAAGTGGGCGGAAAGAGCAAAAAAAGAAGTGGGAAAAAAATGGGGAAAAGGTGGGAAGGAGCAAAAAAGAAGTAAAGGGAAAAGGCAGGATGAAGCCAAAAAAAAAAAAAAAAAAAAAAAAAAAACAACGGGGGAAAGAAAAAACTGGAAAAAGAGAAGGATAGTGAAAAGGATTTAAAATTTTTCCATTATGTAATTTATCATTTAGAATTGTATATGGCTCAATGAATGATATTTTTGAACCAACTGTTAGCTCGGTTGCATTATCACCAGTAGAAAGTGGATTCTTTTCATCACATTCAAAAACGAAATGATCTATTTATGTTGTTGCAAAACCAGTATTCTATACTGGTAGATCTCATTCAGAGAGGATAAAAAGTAATTTTTTCAATTTTAGTTGATGACTGACGACAATATTACAAGTAAAAAATTTCAAGTTGAAGCCATATCATAGAATGTACCAAAGCACAGAAAAACAAGCCTGAAACAGAGAGAGAAAGTGCAAGGTTTACATACAGAGAGAGAAAGTGCAAGGATACATAGAAAGGAATATTTGGATTTGAATGTTGCACAAAGAGGCTTCCATAGAAATATTTCATTACTGAGATGGGAAAATTCTAGTGACTACGGAAGGAAGAAAAAAAAAAGGTGGGCAGAACAGATGAAGAATGAGGATTGTGATGATTGCAGGTGCTCTAGATTGATCTGAAAAATGTTGGGCAATCTTTGGTTTTATCATGACATGTAAATATGCACCCACATTTGAGAGGCGGAGGGAAAGGATGGGAGGAGAAGAAAGATGAGGGAACAGAGATTGTAACTCACCTACAAACCTAACTGTGGTATTTTTATTTCCTAGCCACAAAATAGTTGCATTTTCATTTAATTCTGGTGGTAAAGGGAGTTGTATTGAAAAAAAAGAAGTCTTCTTTATCGCTGAAATACTGGTAAAGTCAGATAATAGCATAAAATATTTTTTGTATTTTGCCTGCTAAATGAAAAATAAAAGAAAATGTTGAAGAGGTTAACATATTTCTAACAAAGAACAAATGAGAGAAGAATCCAATGAAAATCCTGCTCAATAATCCAAGACCAAAAGAGGTACAATAAATTCTGGCACAAGGCCAGATTGGGATAAACAAGAAAAATTATATCACATTGAGTTTCTAAGAAGATTTGTTTGGTTTGAAATCCAACATTGAAAAGTTTTGCTTTTTATAGAACTTGAATACTCAGTATTGTTATTAATGAGAAATATGGCACAGGATTTCTTTTAACCCAGATTGTCATTTGTTTGGGTACATATGCTAAATCAAGAAAACGTCACAAAAATCAAATCAAAATGAAAACAGATTAATTTCCAGGACGGGGAGAACTAATTGTCAATTTTTTTTTTAAAAAGTTTCAAACTGGAACTGAAGGTAAATAGAAGATTTTTGTTGCCAGATATTTTATTGAATGACTAAGAGTTCACTAGACAAGAATCTTGTGAGCTGATTCATCAAATCTCATAGTGAATCATAACAGACAAGAACTTTACTATGTAAAATTGGAAAAAAAAATCTGTGTCAGTGCAGATAATTGAAGATTTGAATGGGGAGAAAGAGACAGAAAACAGGAGGTAATCTGAGGCTAAGAGAGAGAAAGTCAGGAAAGAGATAGAGAGAGAGAAAGTCAGGAAAGAGATAGAGAGAGAGAGAAAGAGAAAGTCAGAGAGAGAAAAGAGAGATAGAGAGAGAAAGTCAGGAAAGAGAGAGAGAGAAAGTCAGGAAAGAGATAGAGAGAGAGAAAGTCAGGAAAGAGATAGAGAGAGAGGAAAGAGAAAGAGAGGAGTCAGGAAGAGATAGAGAGAAAGAGGAAAGAGATAGAGAGAGAAAGTCAGGAAAGAGATAGAGAGAGAGAAAGTCAGGAAAGAGATAGAGAGAGTCAGGAAAGAGATAGAGAGAGAGAAAGTCAGAAAGAGATAGAGAGAGAAAGTCAGGAAAGAGATAGAGAGAGGAAAGATAGAGAGAAGAAAGTCAGGAAAGAGATAGAGAGAGAGAAAGTCAGGAAAGAGATAGAGAGAGAGAAAGTCAGGAAAGAGATAGAGAGAGAGAAAGTCAGGAAAGAGATAGAGAGAGAGAAAGTCAGGAAAGAGATAGAGAGAGAGAAAGTCAGGAAAGAGATAGAGAGAGAGAAAGTCAGGAAAGAGATAGAGAGAGAGAAAGTCAGAAAGAGAGAGAGAGAAAGTCAGGAAAGAGATAGAGAGAGAGAAAAAAGAGATAGAGAGAGAGAGGAAAAGTCAGAAAGAGATAGAGAGAGAAAGTCAGGAAAGAGATAGAGAGAGAGAAAGTCAGGAAAGAGATAGAGAGAGAGAAAGTCAGGAAAGAGATAGAGAGAGAGAAAGTCAGGAAAGAGATAGAGAGAGAGAAAGTCAGAAAGAGATAGAGAGAGAGAGAAAGAGAGGAAAGAGATAGAGAGAGAGAAAGTCAGGAAAGAGATAGAGAGAAAGAGAAAGAGAGAGAGAGAGAGAAAGTCAGGAAAGAGAGAGAGAGAGAAAAGTCAGAGAAGAGAGATAGAGAGAGAGAAAGTCAGGAAAGAGATAGAGAGAGAGAGAAGAAAGATAGAGAGCAGAAAGAGATAGAGAGAGAGGAAGAGATAGAGAGAGAGAAAGTCAGAAAGAGATAGAGAGAGAGAAAGAGAGAGAGAGAGAGAGAAAGCCAGGAAAGAGATAGAGAGAGAGAAAGTCAGAAAGAGATAGAGAGAGAGAAAGTCAGGAAAGAGATAGAGAGAGAGAAAGTCAGGAAAAGAGATAGAGAGAGAGAAAGCCAGAAAGAGAGAGAGAGAGAAAGAAAGGAGAGAGAGAGAAAGAGGAAAGAGAGAGAGAGAGAAAAGTCAGGGAAAAGAGATAGAGAGAGAGAAAGTCAGAAAGAGATAGAGAGAGAGAAAGTCAGGAAAGAGAGAGAGAGAGAAAGTCAGGAAAGAGATAGAGAGAGAGAAAGCCAGGGAAAGAGATAGAGAGAGAGAAAGTCAGGAAAGAGATAGAGAGAGAGAAAGTCAGGGAAAGAGATAGAGAGAGAGAAAGTAAAGGAGAGAGAGAGAGAGAGAAAGTCAGGAAAGAGAGAGAGAAAGGGAAAGAGGAGAGAGAGAGAAAGTCAGAAAGAGATAGAGAGAGAAAGTCAGGAAAGAGAGAGAGAGAAAGAGAAAGAGGAGAGAGAGAGAAAGTCAGGAAGAGAGAGAGAGAGAGAAGAGAGAGAGAAAGAGATAGAGAGAGAAAAGATAGAGAGAGGAGGAAAGAGAGAGAGAGAAAGTCAGGAAAAGAGAGAGAGAGAGTCAGGAAAAGAGATAGATTTGATAGAGATTTCAGGAAAGAACATTTTAAAACTGTTTCTTCCGGGAGAGAGAGAGAGAGAGTCGGAGAGAGAGAGAGAGAGAGAGAGAGCTTATTTCCCTCAATATCGGGATAGATTTGCATTTCCAGAACATTTAAAACTGTTTCTTCCTTTAGCTTATTTCCCTCAATATGTACAAGTCTAAAAATCAATTCTCTCTCCCTCTCAGGTAGCATCAAATCGTTTTCCCCAATAATAACTTGGCCCTTTAATCTATTATCTTCAGAGTTAAAATCACTTTTTCATCAGGTGTAGTAGAGAAATAGTTGGATTTGGTCTATAATAATTCTAATAACTCAGTCTCTCTGGCAATTCCAGTTGGTTGTTGGGAGAGAGGGTCATTTTGCAATTAATTCCAAGCAGTGATGAGGTCATCCAAGGAAAGGACCTTTCTTTAAGGTAGTTATTTGATGGAAATACTGACATCTGAAAAAGAATCAGAGATTCTTAAATATTCCTTCTAATGATCTCTCAACTAAATTTTCATGGTTACTAATTCAATGCTTTGAAATGTCCACAAATAGAAAACACTTCCAGATGTAATAATTATCTAAATGCATTTCCAACAAATTTCAAAATCAATAGAAAATAAGGACATTTTTTCTGGTTAAAATATTTTGAAGTAAAAATCCTGAGAAGTGTTGAAAAAAAAAAAGTCTACTAAAAGAAGTTGCTTGACATTGCAAGAATTTTTCAGTTGATTTGGTAACAAAGCCCCAATTCTTTCAACCAAAAGCTATCTATTTTTTTTTTAATGGCTTTATGACAGAGTCAAGATGACATTATAAAAATAACAAAAAGAGAATAATATCTTTAAGGCATTGGTTTGTCAAACTGTCTGCAGCAAAGTTTTTTCTGGTCGTTGGCAACATTAGGAACCTTAGATATAAAAATCATTCATAAGTATTTTTGCTTTTTTTTTATTTGATTAGTTTAAAACTTTTGTGAAATTTACAATGAAAAAACCTAAAAAGCCGAGAGAGAGAAAAAGAAGAAGAGTAAGGAGAGAAACTTATTGTTCTGATTATAAATCATGAAATAGTAAATGAAAAAAGTTCAAATTGAAATACGGACTTTTTATCTTTTCTTACATTGAACTTTTATTGATTTGCCTTTTTGACAAAAAAGTTCAGCAAGAAATTGATCAGACATACTTCATATTAAGTTTGGTCAATTTAATCAGTTTCTAAGTGTTTTCCATTTCTGAGAAGCAGCAAAGATTTCTCTTGATATAAAATTTGAAAGGCTTTAATCAGTTTTTTTTTTATTCATCTTTAAAAAAGTGTCTATCTTCATTTATTTATAAAGCAGATAATTTGGATTCAGTCAAAATGGTTACTGCTGAAATTTTATACAATTGAAAATTTCTCCATGTTTTTATAATTCTTTGAAAATCAATTCTTAGTAAAGATTCCAAGTGTTTTGCTTTCTTTTAAACACTCGACCCCAAAGGCCATTAATATTCTTTCTTTCTTTTTTTTTTTTTTTTTAAGCGTTTCACCCCAAGCAAGGTGGGAAGAGAGAGTTGGAGCTAGAGCAAATAGGAGTGATAGATGAAAGGATGAAGAGAAGGATAGGGGATAGATCAGTGCATCTGGAGATGTCGATTGACATTACATTTGAACAGTTGAAGATTATAGCTATCAGAGAAACAGGAAGAGGGGAGGGAGATGAGATGTGCGAGGCATGAAGCTATTGGAGTAGAAAAGACGTCTACATTTAACAGTTTCAACAGTGAAAGGGTGAGTGAGATGCCAGCCTAGTTGAACGCTTAAAATGCTTTGTGATTGTTAAATGTCCAATGACATTATATCCCCACTTTTAATGTTAGACTCATGTCTTCATTTGATCCTTGGCACACTATTGTGGATAATATTTGTTTTCTAAAATTGTGGAAAGTCCATTGTTCTATATTTGGTCAACACTTGTAAAAAAAATGCTGAAAATATGAACGTGGGATCCAGGAGGGAAAAATATTGAGCTTTACTTGAAGGCTTAAAAATAGTAGCAAGCAAAATGTAGAGAAAACAAAGAGAGAGAGAGAGAGAGAGAGAGAGAGAGAGAGAGAGAGTGCAAGAGAGAGAGTGCAAGAGAGAGAGAGAGAGTGCAAGAGAGAGAGAGAGTGCAAGAGAGAGAGAGAGAGTGCAAGAGAGAGAGAGAGAGTGCAGAGAGAGAGAGAGAGAGAGAGTGCAAGAGAGAGAGAGAGAGAGAAGCAAGAGAGAGTGCAAGCAAGAGAGAGTGCAAGCAAGAGAGAGAGCAAGCAAGAGAGAGAGAGTGAGAGTGCGAGAGAGTGAGAGTGCGAGAGAGTGAGAGTGCGAGAGAGTGAGAGTGCGAGAGAGAGAGAGTGCAAAAGAGAGAGAGAGTGCAAGAGAGAGAGTGCAAGAGAGAGAGAGTGCAAGAGAGAGAGAGTGCAAGAGAGAGAGAGTGCAAGAGAGAGAGAGAGCAAGAGAGAGAGAGAGAGAGAGAGTGCAAGAGAGAGAGAGAGAGAGTGCAAGAGAGAGGAAAATGGAAACATTGAGAGCCCGAGAATGAGTTGGAGGATGGCGAGAAGATTACAATAAAAAATTCAGAAAGAGAATAAAATTGAAGTGACAGTAAAGGGAAAAGAAAAAAAATAGAGAGAGAGAGAGTGTGGGGGAGAGAGAATGATCCAAAATTCAAGTGAAAAGAATAGAGAGAGAGAAAGATATGACAAAAATGAATTTCTCAAGTTTTTTGTTGTCCTTGAAACTTGATTGCTTTGCGCAATTATTCTGATTTTATATAAATAAAAAAAGTTTTGCTTGGTTACATAATAACCATGTCAATATAAATTCTGTTTTGGAGGAACAAAAACATTAAAAAAAAAAAAAAAAAAAAAAATGAAAGAAATAAAGCAAATTGGAAAAAATGTTCTTTGAAAAGACAAAATGTTTGCCACAATTTTCAGTGAATTTGATTCTGCAGAATTCAGACACTAATCTGCTGTCATTAAAAAAGTCTGCATGCATTTTCCAAAGAGATTTTGTTGGATAGGAGATACAGACAATTTGCTTTTAAGCAACTTAAGGACATGCACACACAAAAACTGCATTCACTGATTGCATATAGACAATTTACTCCAAATGCAAATTTATAGAAACATTTATCTAGACATGTACTCCTGCTACTCAGACACAAAGAGAGTCCTATATTCCCCACCCCCTGACACAAACACCTACATAACCATTACCCCCCACTACCTGGAGAGAGAAAAAAAATATAACATACAAATTTAAATTAAGGAACGCAAACACCAATTCTTTGTTGAAATTTAATTTATATGGAATTCTTTAAAGAGATCTGCATGAATTCTCCACAGAAAGAAACTTGTAGACATACTAATTCCTGAATTTAAAATCAAAGATACACAAATGCAAAAAATCAAAGCTGTTTCTCTGCTAACACGAAGCTAATTCAAAAAATACATTTCAATTAATACATAATTCATTTCAACATAAATATAGCTACTTACAATTTCCTTCTCCTCATATAAAATGCAACATTTTAATAGATAATCTGTTAGTGTTATATTTATCATTAAAATAAAGAGCGTAATTTAAAATTTACCCATAATTTTTAAATGCCTTTTAAGATGTAGGTGTTCATGGCTCTCTAGATTTTTTCATTTGTGAATTGGCATGATTTTTATGGCATTCAGAGTAGTCATTCACTTAGACTGGTTGATAACCAAGGCTAGAGAGAGAGAGAAAATGAGAGCAAGAGAGAGACAGAGAATTGGAGCAAGAGAGAGAAAGAGAATCAGAGAGAGAAAGAGAGAGAGAATCAGAGATAGAAAGAGAGAGAGAGAGAGAGAAATAGAGGGAACGAGACTCAGTGTCAACCATTGCAATATTCAAATTCCCTGATGTTTTTCTGAATATAAACTACAACAAATCATCCAAGCATCTAAACGGATAGAATGTAATCTAACAATTTATTAATATTCTGATAATAAATCAGGAAAACAATTAAAACTAAGTTATCCTGATTGCAATTAAGTGCTGAGGAAATCAAATGATTGATGAAGATCAAGATGACATCTGGAATAAATTACTGTTTAAAAGATTTCAGTGTAATATTGAAAGAATGAAGGAAGTAAAAACAGACTTTATATTCAACAATTTACTGAACATAAAAAGACTATTTATAAAATAATTAGTTTATTTCTTCATATGTTTATTTGAAAATAATGACAATTGTTATTAAATAAATTCTAAACTTACAGAAAAATAAGTTTAACAACTGACTGAAAAATGTACTTGTTTAGATGATGTGTTTTTAACTAGTGAAACGAGTACATTTGGGTTTTGTTACAAGAGAATAATTGGTGGTGGAAAATATTTATTTAACAGTAAATAGACTGAACCATGGAAGCTCATTCACAGAGATTAATAACTGCATTTAATTAAAACTGAATGTTTCATTATTTATCTTTCTGGATTCAAATTTGGTACAATGTGAAAACTATCCTCAGATGGGTTGTGAAGAGAAACAAATGTGAAGATAATAATAAAAAAATAAAAATAAATGAATTTTGAACATTTAGCATTTTTAATGTTTTTTTTTTTTAACATTTAGCATTTTTAATGTTTTTTTTTTTAACATTTAGCATTTTTAATGTTTTTTTTTTTAACATTTAGCATTTTTAATGTGTTTTTTTTTAACATTTAGCATTTTTAATGTGTTTTTTTTAACATTTAGCATTTTTAATGTGTTTTTTTTAACATTTAGCATTTTTAATGTTTTTTTTAAACATTTAGCATTTTTAATATTTTTTTTAACATTTAGCATTTTTAATGTGTTTTTTTTTAAACATTTAGCATTTTTAATGTGTTTTTTAACATTTAGCATTTTTAATGTGTTTTTTTAAACATTTAGCATTTTTAATGTTTTTTTTAAACATTTAGCATTTTTAATGTGTTTTTTTTAAACATTTAGCATTTTTAATGTGTTTTTTTTAAACATTTAGCATTTTTAATGTGTTTTTTTTAAACATTTAGCATTTTTAATGTGTTTTTTTTAAACATTTAGCATTTTTAATGTGTTTTTTTTAAACATTTAGCATTTTTAATGATTTTTTTAAACATTTAGCATTTTTAATGAGTTTTTTTTTAAACATTTAGCATTTTTAATGAGTTTTTTAAAAAACATTTTTCTGTTGCAGCATTTAAAGGTCATCATAGTAACAATCTTTTGTTAATAGTGTCAGATTTTCTTTGAAAAATATTTTCCGATTTTTTTGTAGAATTAATAATTGAAGAAAATCATTTTTTTTAGAAATTAATAAAACTCATAACATATTCTCATTCATCAAAATTGCACAATAAGTAAATCTGGTTTTGTAATAGAAGTTATTTTGTACTATTCACAAATATTTTGATATCCCCCAGAATCAATTGGACATAGAATTATTTTTGTGATCAGACTGTCCTTTTATCACCTTTTAAAACTTTGTTTTAAGTCTTGTTTGTAAAAGTGACAAAATTACATTTTCTGGGATATTCTTTCAAGAATGATATGTAAATGAAAATAGATTTTCTACTTTTTAATATAAAGATTATCTACCAAAGACTAAATATTCTTTAACTTAATATTGTCAAAAGAATGACAGACATTCTTGTGGAATGATAAAATTTAGAAATTAAAATTGTTTTCATTAAAAAAAAAAAAAAAAAAAAAAAAAAAATCAAATGTTAACAAAAACATGAATTAAACCTACTAATTTAATGTCCACTTACATATGTGGGGGCAGTTCGTATATATTCCGACATCGGTATTCCTCCACAACATGATGAGAATAGAGTGGTAACTTTCTGTAAGGATTCACAGAAACTACCACATTTCCAATATAAGTCTGAAAGAAAGAAAAATAGAAATAACTTTAAAATAAAAACTATTTTGGTTCATTTTAACAGTCACGGTCTGTGATAAAAATTATTTTGAAGAAAAGAAAAATGTTACAGAAAAAAACTTTGATAAAGAAAGATAAAAATTTATTGCAAAGAATATTTTCTGTAGCCGAACGACATCAGTGGGACATTGCATTATTCATTTGTTCATACTTCTATACTGCTGTCTGTCCCCTCAAGTGTTTACATTGTACCAAGAGAATTCGACTCAAACACTCCACATGCACATTGTGAACAATGCTTTGGAGACATAAACCGAAAATAAGTTTTAGTCTAAGTAATTTAAAAAAAAAAAAAAAACAGAAAAGATCAATACTTGCAGGTAAACTTAGAATTAAATTAAATTGACGATTTAACCCTTCCTATTTTCCTTCTACAAATTCAAATTTATTTTGACAGTTTTTAGTTATCATTTGACTGAAGAAATTCTAGGCTATGTTTTTATTTTTGAACCATGAACTCTTTGACCTGATTCTTCAAAGATGACTCTACAAGAGAATTTCTCTAAATCTTCTGCTAAAAACAAAAAGGCATTTTTATATTGTATTCAACAATGCAAAGATTGTGAATATATCCAAGACAATGTTTTCTTTAAATTTGATGATTGTTGATAAATGCTGTTTATGAAGAATTAGAAGTTATGAAATGATTGAGAAATCTGCAGCCTTTAAAATCTGTTGCTAAAATGATTGGCCAAGTGAGTGAATGACAGCCATTGTTGGGACTTTGGAAAATTTATAATATTTTCTCTGACACTACTAAATTGATTTTCAAGAATTCTGATTATCTAAATATTTAATTTACAAAAAAAAAAAAAAAAAAATCAAAAACCTAGCAATACAGTTCAAGGTTTATTAATGCAATTAAATTTGACATCAAGATTCTGTTTTATTTTTTTTTAATGCTTTAAAATTTTTGTCAATTTCAAGTTTATCAATTTTCAAAAGTCAACGGACATTTTCTGTTGTGTTATATTTGATTCATAATCAACGTTTCTGGCAGAAAGAAAATTTCTCTTTTGTTGCACAAATTATTTGAAAAATTTATATATTAAAATTTAAAAAAAAAAAATTTGCCAGTGTCAATGCACTTGATAATTGGCAACCATAGAGAAACAAAGAAATGCATTTATAATAAAACATGGAACTTTTAAAGCAATATAAACATTTATATTGTTTTGAAATAAAGTTATAGTTATATGTCACAACCATCAATCCATTAAGATTGTAGACACACTTCATAGTACTGCAGCTATAACAGCAATGGGTGTGTCTAGAGAAAGCTAACCTGACAGAGACCACCACCCTACTTTAGGCTGGTTTTGAATTCGGAGTTACCTTTCTCCTGCGAAGGCATGGTGGAGTAATGGATAGCAGCTCGGATTGATTAATCAGAAAGCCGAGTTTGAATTCCATTTAAATCCATTACATTTACTTACGTGCTAATACCCTTAGGAAAGGTATAAATCCTCCTCTTCTCCCCCCAGCTATGGGTAAATAGCAGGAGAAACCAGGTTCTATAGCCTTGGATGGCAACTGGTCTACCACAGAAAGAAATGGCAACCTACAGCAGGAAAAAATCTGCCTCATCAGTCATGTATCAAAAGATACATGATCGCTTAAGTGTGTATCACGCATGGCACATAACTGAGTGACTGACTTTCTCCTAGACTAGTTTGCCACCTAGAGCTACAGAACCCATAGAAAAAAAAAGACAGGTTCATGCCTTTCTCAAGGACATCTGCACAAAAGTGAATGCAATGAACTAGACAAGAATTTGAACTCAGTTCACTAATTCCACTTCCCATGTAGATATCCCCACCCCAAAAAATGATTTTGAACATTCACTTGTGATATTTAACTATTGAACATTAAAATATCTCACTTGAATCAGTAAAAGAAGAAAATATATACTTCTTTTAAGATGTTGAAAAACAATAAGCAAGAACAAAGCATTTAAAGCCATTGATGATTTGACGATGGTTACACAAGTTGCTTTGGTCTGAAATAAATATTTTCTTCCTGTTAAATATATTTATAGTAACAACTCCCAGAGAGAAATGAGAATGAAACTACCAATTCCTTACTTTCTAGTCTGCTGCTATATTAATGATAAATTGTGATATTAACCATTTTCTTATAAGGAAAAAAAAATGGCATTCATTGACTGAGCAGCCAGTTTAACTTTTGGTAGAAATTTATAAAATCTTTCTAGTCAAACAATTATTCAGGAAAATATTTCAAGTTCACAAACTGCTCTTTCTAGTATTGATGGGAATTTCCTCCCTAACATTTTGTTTGAAGTAGTTTGAAGCCTCAGCATATGGATTTGGTCATCATTCTGTCCAAGTTACATGGGCCAAGTTCAAAGCAATATGTAATTCTAGTTAAGCACATGATAAGTAATGAAAGCATGCATTTCCCATTGACTATGATCCTGACTACGGTCAACTATGTTTGTGATTCTGTCATGCTAGTTCACAAAGTTCAAAGAAGAATAGTCCTTGCTAAGACCTACAGGCTTCATTCATTCTAAGCCATTTGTAAACTTCAATTGGAAAATGCAGTTGTATATAGCAGACAATTTAGATATCTCTAAATAAGTTTGGTGCTAAGCATTACATCCATATGAAAGTCTCAATCTGACAAGGCTATTTAAGAACAGAACATGAATATTTTTAAGTTAATGTTTTAAAAATTATGACAGCTTTTGTTATCATATTATGAAATGGAGAATCTGGATTTTGTAAGTACCAAACTATTCAAGGAATGTGCAACTTACTTTTTTTTAAGTAAGGTCACATTTACTTATCATCTCTTAGTTGCGTCCGTATTTGGGCAGAGTGTGCTCAGAGGCTTCTCTGTCAAAGGACAGAGGGGCAACTGAGGAAAATTATACTGAAGAGGTGCCCAGCCCTGGGGAACAGCTGCTCGAGGCTGCACCCTCCCATTGCACCAGAGGGAGGGATTGGTGCTCACACCAATGCCAGTGCAACCGACGATTGCGGGGGCTGAGTGGAATTTTTATTCCTGTCCCGGGTGTATCCCTACCTAAAAACAGACCTTGTGTCACATATCGTCCTAGTGGGGGGACAGAGTAAATACTAACTCTTCTGGAAAGTGTTTTTGTCTTTGCTTCAAATTGCAAAATTTTCATCTAGAATTAGTTTGTGTTCATAAAGATCACCTTGGAAGCATTTAGATGAAATTCTCATATCATGTTAATCTAATATTCTAAATTTCTACAGTTTAGTTTAAGAAAAATAAACTGTAAAAACACAAAAATATGTGTAGACAATTACAGCTCAAAAATTTTTCCAGTCAAAGTGACCCAATCATTTTTGAAGATCCTACCAAAAGGTACAATAACATTTAAAATAAAAATTAAATTCTTTAAAATATTTTTTTCACCATTTATAAAGCTGCAATTCTTTTGCTTCTAAATTTATTATTCAAAATATAAGATTTCTTTTAAAAACAGAAAAAAAACAAACACCATTTTGAATGATGTAATTTTAGAAGCTATTATCAAATAAAGAGTTGAAGTTTTTCTTCTCACTGGAAGCAGTTTAAGCAAGAATATAAAGCAACAATGAAGATGATAACATTCAAAAGAATTGTTTTTCTTTTATATGCAAATCATTTTTCCCCCAATAATTGAATCATTTACAACATGAAAGCTTGTTATAGTATAGTGGTTTGCAGGCTGGCAAGTCTTATATTACTTATATTTGCAAAATTACCAAGGCATATTTTAGCTAAGAAAATAAAAATATACTCTTCATAAGACCAGATTTATTTCAAATGTTTAATTTAATTTTGAAAACCATTTCTCAGCATAAAAAAAAGATGGAGATAAACTAATTCCAGTCCATGTCCAAAGTGGGTATCCATGTTGCCCATCTTTTCTCTAAGGTTCAAATTTATCAAGGGTAGGTAATCCTTCTTTTTCTCCAAGAAGGAAACAACGAAAATATCATTTCCAACTTTGATGGCAATATTTTCTTTAAGTTATGTTAAAATCAAATTTGGCACAAATTACAATAATTTTCCAAACACATGATACACACTCATCCTCTCTTCCTCTGCATTTGACTTCAAAGATTGTGGTTTAGTGTCTTTAATATCTATGTTCATTCACATTACATGGTTAAAAAATATAGTAATTCAGGATGTTGGGAATATGTAATTTAATTACTCATTATGTGATTTCATTTTTTTTTTTTTTTTTTACTACAAGTAGCAAATGGCATATCTAAATATTTGAAAATCAATATTTTATTACCGTTTAGAAAGAAACAGTTCTTTAATCTTTATCTGACAATGCTGTCAATCTTGTGCAAAGTTCTTAAATAATTATTTGGATTAGTATCCTTATTTTTGTTGTGTCAACATTCACTCAAATCAACAATATTGAACATTTGGAGGCAGCAGTTGTAAAAATATTTATAAATTAATTGTAAAGTCAACATTTTCACTGCTACATTTTTATAACAGTGAAGCCTGTCTGTGCTGGTCCATTTTGGAAAAAAAATGAGGAAATGGCCATTTACTGGAAATAAATGACTATAAAGATTCTTACAGGTGTTACCATTTTAGTTTTGATAAGATACTCTATAGTACAGACATAATAAAAATACATCACAAAACCAGTTATATTGGTACTATATACCTACACTGATTTGGAAGTAACACTAAGTGTGCTAGTTTATAACACAAATGATAGAGACAAACATTTCATGGTGGCTTGAAAATGTATGTATATGTTAACAGAAGGTAATGTAAGTTGGTTGTTTTTTTTTATGGTATATCAACCTCAGTGGGTCATTTAATGCCAACAAAATTTTTGAAATAGATTCATAGCAATAGTTTGGAAAAAAAAGGTGTATGTATACATATATATGTTTGAACCATTTTTCAGTTACTCATATTTTTGAGTAAAATCCAACTTCTTAAAAATGTATAGCTGTTTGTATTACTGTTTTTTTTTTTTTTTTAAGTATTGCTGATAATTTTTTCTTAAAAAATTATTGCTATTAATTTTTTTTATTACAAAGTATTTCTGGTATTAAAACCTATTTTTACACAAGTTTGCATGTTAAGTATTTGCCCATAGCTGGGACCCTAACAGGTGCTACCACTCCGGGTCAGGGTGGACCTGGGAATACCAGCAATTAAGAGGTGGTTCCATGCTCCTCAAAACCTGATTAAAGGCCTTGCTGCTGGACATAGTTTATCATCTTACCCAGGACAGGAAGGTAATGTAAGTTTCATAAAGATGTACAAGTATGTCCACAGATTGACAAACTCTTCTCTGTGCTGTAACTCTTCAGGTCATGGGTGATCATGGCTCTCTACAATTTCCTGCCCTTTGTAGCTCTTAGTAAATTTTGTTTTTTTGTTATCTTTCCTAACCATTCGTCATTATGTTCGTCTCTTACAATTCAAAATTCATTAAACATGCATTTGAATAGCAATGAATCTAAGCTGCTCAATTCTCGTAAAAAGAATGACCTATGTATATTTCATAGACTGCACAAAGAATTCAAGAGTAAAGCATGAAGGTCTTTAATATAAGAAAATCTTGGTCTACATGTAAAGAAATTATAAATAATCTGGTCTTTATTGGGGGGAAAAACAGCTTGCATGTAAGTGTAGAGTTTGGTAGTGGCAACAGGCAGTACTTGACTCTAATGGAAGTTGAGTCTGACTGACAAAATTGTTACCCTGGTCAAATTGGTAGGTGGTCTATATGGCAGCCTGGAAGATTCCACTGTGATACCCAGGCAAGCCCATTCTGAGAGTTCTGATTGACTGCTGATTCCAGTGTGTATAATGTGCTCAATAAATATCCACCAGTATACTGTGAATCTCCAGGAAAATGTATTGTGTCAAAACCCACTTCACTTTTGTCTGCCAACCAGGAACCTCCTTGCTGGGAACATACCTAAATCTTCTAAGCCTTTTGTCCTTATGTACTCTAGAAATTTCAACTCTTTTTGATTCTATTTAGAAGTATCCTTTTTGTTTCCATTTTCTCTAAAACTGATGTTGTTCACATGTTCAGTCCATAACATTCCTAACCTTCTTCTGTAGAACTACATCTCCTCAAGTTTTTCTTCATCTGTGATGAGATGGTTCAGTATTCACTGCCATATAGCAGGACCAATATTACATAACTGTTCAGTAGTCTTCTCTTTTTCTAATGAAATTTTTCCATTTCTTAATACTGTTATTAGCTTTTGGAAGGCATCTTTCATTATCCTAATTTAGATTTTGACATTGCACTTTCCATCCTCCATTAAAACACTTCCCAAATATTTAAATTTTTGTACTTTTTATTATTTGTTATCTCTAATTTGTAATTCCCTCTTTTTGTTGACATCTATACATTTCGTCCTCTTACAATTGATGTTTAGTCCTTTCTTCTTGCTTTCCTTTGCTATCTTCTGTAGGACTTCTTGTATTTTCCTTTCTGTGTTTGCTATCAATACAGTGTCATCTGTATATCTAATGTTAAGATTGTAGCTGCCAATAATGAATCCAGATAGGATTAATTTTTCTCAGAATCCCCTCACTGTAAAGCTTGAATATGTTTTGCAAGATATCTTTGTCTTACACTCTTATCTATTTCTGTATATTTACTGAACTCATTTTCTATCCATATGCAGGTGATTCGCAACCAGTGTAAGTTATTACTGATTGCATTTTTGTGATATATATCAAAATTTAAACTGACATTATTTGCTGGTATTAAGTTTAGCATTATATTGCACAAACATATTTAAGACAACACTTTCTGCTTCCATTTCTCTGTCTGTATGCAACACTCTCTTTTTGATGTCCAACATCATCACTTGATAAGACACCGAGGGTGTTGAAACAAAATGGCTATTTTTGTAGTGATTTTATAACATATTAATGTCATAATTTTTTTATAAATAATAATTATATCTGCTCTACTTTGTATTGAGCATTCTTTTAAGAATAGTAATTGTTGGTTATTGGAATTCATTCCGTATATACCAATTATATACTTGGGTATATATATATATATATAAAGAAAAATATATACGAAAAAAAAATATATATATATATATATATATATATATATATAGCATTGTGCAAATTAATTGAAACAAAATGAATAATTCTGTTATTATTTACTTTTTTTGTATTTTCCCAATGAAACATGACCCAGTGCACATGTTAGTCTTTGTATGTTAATTCCATGAAGTCTTTCCTTGCAGATTGACCACAGATTTTTGATTGGATTTAAATCAGGACAGTTTCCGAGCCAGTTGATAGTACTTTGATTTGCTCACTAGTAAGGCTTGCCAGTGTGTTTGAGCAGTATTACAATTTTTGTACACTTCCTTGGAGTAATGTCCATTGCAGACAATGGCTGTAGGATAACTAATCGACCATTGAGACAATAGTGTTTGGGCATGCTGAAAATCTGATGTCATCACAGATGATGCAATATTTTTCAAGGCCAAACAAATTTCATCATACATCCCGAAAATAGATTCATATTACTGCATACCACTGCAAATGACCTAATCTGAGGAAAAATTGAAATCAATTACACCCTGTCACTCTAGTGGGTCTAAAACTGACTGTCTGGTAAAAGAAAGGAAACTAAAACTGTTGTTTCAATTAATTTGCACAAGGCTGTATGTGTGTACTTGTTTCCGTATACCGTATAATGTGGCATATAATCTGACTTCTAAATTTTGCTAGTATTAACTGAGTTTTAACATTATATTGAATAGACATAAATAAGGCAATACGACATGATTCAAATTCTGAGGCTCAAACTGAACAGATATTATCCATTGTGGAATTCTTACATAAATTCTATCATTAAAGACAGAACTGAAAGAAATCATTACAAATTTCTGTTGATACTTCGTTTCCTCGACAATAGAAATAGCCAATGTTAATGACTCATATTTGTCACTTCTTCAATAGTTTAAAGTATTATCATTAAGACAACTGAATCTTTCCATATTGTTATTATTCTTGAGGATATAAAATATTCACTATTTGCATTATTCGGATTGTTATGCTCATCTTCATTGCCATATTCACAATGTTTTGGCTGTTATACTCTTTGGCCTGCTTTAGGTGACTGAAATTTTGAACTGATCCCTTTATTTCATCCACCAGAGTAGACTGTTCTAGTTTTATGTGCCATGCCTTTTCCACATGAAACTAGAACAATCTACCCAGGTGGATGAAATAAAAGGTTTGATTTGAAATTCAAATCACCTGAAGAAGGTTCAAGCATACAATGGCAATGAGAATGAGGATAACAGTCCAAATAATGTAAATAATGCAAGTAATCATAATACCTCATCTCAGAGATAAAGACAGATACTGAAGAAAAATTTAAATCACCTGAAGATGGCTGGAGTCTACAACAGCTGAAACGTTGTGAATATGGCAATGAAGATGAGGATAACAGTCCGTATAATGCAAATAATTCAAATAATCATGGGCAGGGAAGGATCTCTATGGTGGTTAATGGAGAGTAATTTAGTTTTTGTGGCGTTTAAGTTGACCAGCCAATTCTTGATTTGATTAACAACCGATTGGAGGTCCATTTCAAGACGCACGGCAAGGTTAGTTTTGTCGCCGACACTAGATTTGTTTTTGAGGCAGGAGTAAATTGTAGTGTCGTCTGCATAGATGCCGACTTGGGAATCTATAGCTTCAGGAAGGTCATTGATGAAAATAAGGAAAAGAGTGGGGCCAAGGATGGAGCCTTAGGGCACACCTGCGTTAGTGGGATAGGAACTGGAGGAGAATCCGTTGAGAACGACCTTCAATTCTCGGTTGGACAGGAATGATTGTATTAGATCAAACAGTTGACCAGTAACACCATACCCCTGGAGCTTATGAAGAAGGCCGGCGTGCCAAACCCTATCGAATGCTTTGCACGAGCCTCACCGTTATTTTGAAGGGCTTGGTAGACTGTTTCAGTGATGGCCGTAAGCACATCAGCTGTAGATCGGGCGTAGCAGAAACCATATTGCTTGTCTGAGAGCAGATTATGGGATGTGAGGTGATTAACCACTTCGGCATTGATTAGGGCTTCGAAGACTTTGCCGAAGAGGGGTAGGAGACTAATAGGACGGTAATTAGTGGGGTCAGAGGGGTCTCCAGAGTTCTTAAACACAGGAACAATGGATGAGGACTTCCAGCAGTCAGGAAAACATGATTCCTTGAGGCAGTAATTATACAGTTTAGAGAGGGGCGGGTGCTAGCTCAGGCACGCATACTGTTTCCTGAAAGCTATAATCTCCAACTATTCAAATGTAATGTCAATCGACATCTCCAATTACCTTGATCTACCCACTATCCTTCTCCTCTTCCTTTCTCCTATCACTCTTATCTGCTCTCGCTCCAAATCTTCCGCAACCCCTTGCATCCTAGTGGCTTCACGCCTTGCTTGGGGCACAATGCTTAAAAAAAAAAAAAATACATTGTGTTCTGAATTGACCTATAATTGAAGAAAGGTTGAATTTGGTGAAGTATTTCAAGATTAATAGTGTTTTCTTTTTTTTTCAGCTTTTCCTAATTCAAATCTTCATACCCTGACGATGTTGGCTTATAAAATATGTTGGCTTTCATGAACAAGTCTTTAAACAATTGCAGGAATAATTTGAGATACAGACAGATATAAAATATCCAGTTACTGAGTTAGAATTCTATGAGTCTAAGAGTGTATTATGTTAAGCTTTATGTGATCGCACAGCTGATGTCCTGTTTACATGCATATTTACAATTTTTAAACCATATCTAGTCTTTTTAATGTTGGTTGAATATTTTATTACTCTGGAGTTCTGTTTTTATTTATAGCACATCAAAGAAAAGTTGAATAAACATGGTTATTTTGTGATTATCTTCCACTTTGTCATTGTGATGTTAAAGTCATCTACATCAACTGTTCTTGTGAATTGAAGCCAGAATCAAAACAGATTGTACGTTGATCAGACAAGTGAATGTGTTTGCAGGTCAGCACTCAATAAGGAAGAATTGAGGGAAAGCCAGAGAAGTCCTCTCCCCCTCACAACAGAATCATCTGCAGCACAGCTCTATTGGCTGGGGCTTCAGAATATGCTGACTGCACCTCTGCAGAGGGGTAAGACCCCACCACTGCCAAGTGAGGCATCCTGGGTAAGACAATAAACTACATCCACACTTTGGTAAGATTATAAGCTATATCCAACAGCAAGGCCTCTAAACAGGAGGCTCTGAGGAGTGTAGAACCACCTTTTAATTGCCAGGTCCACCCTGAACTGAGCTGGTAGCACCTGTTAGGATCCCACATATTGGCAAATAGTTAACCCTCAAATTGGGGTCAAAACACAATGAAAGTGTAAAAATAGATTTTAATACCAGCAATAAATTTTTGAAGAAAAAATTATTACCAGCAATAAAAATTTTGTTGGCATTAAATAACTCATTGAGATTGATATGCCGTAAAACAAATCAAATTAAACCAAATCATCTGCAGCAAAGCTAGAGGTATCCAAAACAACAGGTGGGATGGATAGAAACATAAAAGTGGATATTCCATAAGTTTGATTATCAGCAGCATTCACACAGTAAATTTGCTTCAAATTGCTTGTTCATTTAAAAAGTGAACCATTCCTTGTGTGTTCTTACTATTAATGAAAAGTGGTTTCTATATGAGAATCAGAAATACAGGTAAGATTAGGTCATTTGCAGTGTTGTGCAGTAATATAAATCTATTTTCCGGGAGTATGATGAAGTATAATGTGCCCTTTTAGGGATATAGAAATTTCTATAGTATCTGTGAGATAATCTCTACATATCTCTCCTTCACATATTACATTAGAAATACAAGAGTGTGCATTCTAGCAGATGTAGGCCTTTCTAAAACATCTGCTTGCATTTCTGTAACTTCTGACATTTCATATTACATCAGGGATAAATACACCCTTGTGCAAATTAATTGAAACAACTGCTTTAGTCTTTGACATGTCCAGGAAAGGGATATATTTGTTTGAAGTAGCAAAGTGGTTTTGTACTACTGTAACCGGGTAGGACAATCTAGCATGTAGCTGTAATGGACTGGTCCTCGGTGTAGTCAATAGGCATCATTCAGTACCTCCACATCAGTCTGTATTTATGGCCGACACCAGCCAATCATATTATTGTGAGAGGGAACCCAGGTGTATGCATATTCATTACATCAGTTTTAGACCCACTGGAGTGACAAGGTGTAATTGATTTCTATTTTTTTCTCAGATTAGATCATTTGCAGTAGTGTGCGGTAATATGAATCTATTTCCAGGGTGTATGATGAAATTTGTTTGGACTTGAAAAATATTCTGTCATCTGTGATTGCATCAGATTTTTATCATGCCCAGACACTGTTGTCTTGACTGTCAGTTAGTTGTCCTAGAGCTTTTGTCTGTGATGGATGTTACTCCAACATGTGGCGGACATGAGACACAACCTGGGACGAGCACAACTGGTCGCGACTTGCGTTGTCCCTGCCAAAAAAAGAGCCCATATTTGCTTAGCATGTAAAGCTACTGCAGTTGAAATGAGGAAGAGAAAAAAGCACTTACCGCTCTGCCGTAATCCATCCTCGGCCAGATAACGTAAAAAAATGAGTGGGGACTGGCATCGCATTTTTATGCAATAACGATGCAATGCATTATGGGACATGGACGCAATGAATTATGGGATCACATGAAGACGCAAGGGATTATGGGTACATGAACAACTATAAAAACAACTACTTTTTTCTGAGTCGGGGAGTTCTTCGAGGGACATTCACGGTTGACGGCAAGAACGGGCAGTTAGTGTGATTTGGAGACAGAACTCAAGAAGGAACGACTCAAGGTTGAAATACCAGCTGGGAGAGCTTGAATTTACTCGTTGGTTACTGTTTTCTTCATTAGCCTCAGAAGCATATGAAAATCTGTAATGCATGAACACACTGGCAAACCTTACCAGTGAGCAAATCAAAGTACTAGACTGGCCCGGAAACTCTCTTGATTTAAATCCAATTCAGAATCTGTGGTCAATCTGCAAGGAACAATTTCATGGAATGGACATATGAAGTATTAATATGTGCACTGAGGCATTGGAAAAATATGAAAAAAAGTATATAATAATGGTATTATTCGTTTTGCTTCAATTAATTTGCACAAGGGTGTATATTAATCAAATGGTTGAAAGGAGTCATATATGCATCACAAGTTGAATTTCTTTTTATTATACTAATCATTATAGGGATTAAATACAGGACTGTTGACTGTTTATTATAAAACCTGTCAAATTAGTGGTTTATGCTGTGGATTTGAGTTTAAAACATTTTATTAGATTTGAAAACAGAATCATTGAACACTATATTATTCGGAGTATTGTCCTCATCTTTGACGCAATGTTTCAGCCATTGTATGCTCCAGCCTTCTTCAGGTGGTTGGAATGTCGAACTGAACCCTTTATTATCTGTCTATATTTCTGAGATGAGGTATTATGTACACTATTTACATTATTCGGACTATTGTCCTCATCTTTGTCACCATGTTTATCACAATGTTTCGGCCGTTGTATGCTCCAGCCTTCTTCAGGTGGTTGGAATGTCAAACTGAACCCTTTATTTCACTCACTGGGGTAAACTGTTCTAGTTCCACATGCCATGTCTAATGGATGTCAGTTATCTCCTGTTAATTCCCCTCTGAAAGTTCTCCACTGCCTTAACATAAGATAATGTGATAAACATGGCAACAAAGATGAGGACAATAGTCCGAATAATGTAAATAGTGTACATAATACCTCATCTCAGAAATATAGACAGATACTGAAGAATCATTGAAATATGAATATTACCAGCAGTTCACTCAATTTTCAATATAGATTTGTCCAAAATATACATTTTGGAAACCTTACATTTTAATCGACATACGTAAGCATTACCAGAGAGCGATAATTCCATTTTACCATATTTAATAAGCACATGAAATTAACTGGAAATCTATGACCACATAAGTTTTAAAAGAGTCTGAATGGGTGAAAATTAAGTAAATCAAGAAATAAAATGACAAGTGAACACAGTGAGAACTGATTTGTAGCAATAGAAGATTTGGGCTTCAGACAAATGATTTAAGTTGGAGGGCTAACAACCACCAGTAACATTGTAATTGTGCTTAAGCATTTAAAATATCTCCTGCTTTGAAAAAGGAATAAAAATTTAATATCTATAAAATCCAATGGATAATAATGTATATTTCTGCCTATTTTTTTCTCCTTTTGATGTCCAGTCAACAGAGAAATACAGTAGTACTGACTGGCAAGTTCCTAGATATAAAAAGGGCTACAATTAATAATGGTATATCAAAATGATTTGGAGGGCAGTCATAGGTTTGTACCTCCTGAAACTCCTTTCAAGGGCAATTCCCAGTTCCCTCACAAAACATGCCAATTTGTCTTTTAAGAGATTCTATAAAAATGGCATCAAGAAATTGCAAAGCAAATATTCCACAGCATGGATATTGGCAACTAAAGCAAATGGAAGCACAAAAAACAAAATTCTAATATTGATTTGACTAAATTTAGATATGACCAATATCAGATTAATGTTGACTTTCTTGGATTTTCCAGAAAAGAAAAATCCTGTCTGTGACACATTCTCTTATAGAGAAGTGATAGAAAATAAACTTATCAAACAGCATACAAAAATAAAAATTGACATGCAAAGAGTAAATTGGATAATATTAAAATGGGAAAATATATACCTACCTACAAAAAGAAAAAAAAAAAAGAAATGAAAAAGCATTTTAAAAATGGGAAATCTTTCTTGAACCTTTTATTATAGTTCTAATTTCATGCTAATAGATTAAATTTAATAAGTAAAACACATTGCTGTATTTCAAAATGAATTTAATTTGTTTGGAGTGATTTTTTTTTTAAATTGCTAAAAATTGGCCATATTGACAAATCTGACAAGACAACCTGTCAAAAATAAAATATTCTTTCTTGAAACTTTATTTGAGGAAGATTAATTGATTTAAAGTTTAATTAACCTAATTTGAAACAAATTTTACTTACTTTTAGTTTAAAATATCACAGAAAAGAATATTTTTTTTAAACATGGAGGTGGGTGTTTTTATGAAGTATTGAGAGATTTATATGATTTTTTTTTTTTTTTTTTAAGCATTTCACCCCAAGCAAGGCGGGGAGCCACTAGGACGCAAGGGGTTACAGAAAATTTAGAGCAAGATCAGATAGGAGTGATAGAAGAAAGGATGAGAAGGGTAGTGGATAGATCAAGGCAACTGGAGATGTCGATTGATATTACACTTGAATAGCTGGAGATTATAGCTCTCAGGGAAACTGGAATAGGGAAGGGAGTTCCGCAGGCGAGAGGTGTGAGACATGAAGCTATTGGAGTAGAAGAGACGGCTACATTTAGGAGTTTCGACAGTGAAGGGGTGAGAGCGGGATGCCAGCCTCGTAGGTCACTTGAACACATGACGTCTGGGAACCAGCAAATGCAGCTCCTCGGAGCAATTTCCATGAAAGTATGCTTGGCATCTTTAAGTAAAGGGCCCATAACTGTATAAATTACTTGAATGTGAACATGCAATTTTTTAACTACCCAGTAATCTGAAAAATTTAGGAAAATATTCTATGTAATCTGATACTTTATTGAATTTTAGAGACTTTGGTTTTATAGTCTGACTTACAAAGTTGCTTCTTGAGGAGATTTTAGAAAATTACCAATAAATTTTAAATTCACTATAGTTACAACTCTTATTTTCTGATAATGTTTTGTATGGATGTATGTACAAAAATTGGGACATTTATATACATACAAAAAAAAAATTTAAATACTGGGGGGGTTGCTGAATTGTAGTAAGCTTTTCCATTTATGATTAGTTAATAATAATAATATCATTGCTACAAATTAATACAGAATTTTAAATAAACTTTAAACTTTATAAACTATTACAATTAAGAACTCAAAAATGATAATTCTTGGAGATTCATAAAAGAACAATGTCCATGATATATCTTATTTAATTTGCAAAAATTTAAATGCTATGTCAAGTGATATCTACTAACTTCCTGATTAAGTTTCTCTTCCTAATTCTTCCACACCCTGCAACCCCTTGTGTCTTAGTAGCTTTACTGCCTTGCTTGAAGAGATATGAATAAAAATAAAAAAAAAGGTTTTTCTAATTAAATAAGGTCTTAGTTTAATTGCATTTTTTATTTTATGATGCAGAGCAGATTTTCTCTAACTGGGGTTCCTGCTTGACAAAAAATATTTAAATTAAATTCTCCAAGGACTTGGTAAATAAGAGGGGAGTCACAAATGTAAAAAAACAAAACAAAAAAAAAAACAAAAAGAAACCAAATTTAAAGACTTTTTCATTAAAATGTGACAATTATCTGATGCAAGAATTTTCAAATCAATGTGTTTTTCACAACAAAAAGATGCTCAAATTTCCCATATAAATTTATGGTCCCCTATTGATGCAAGAAAACTTTACTATGGTTACTGCTATTATTTTCTAATAATGTTGTGCATAGATGTCTGTATTTACAAAAATTGGGCTGTTTATACACAAAAAACAATTATTTTTAAAACACTGGGTGGGGTGTGGTTAGTCACTGAATTGTAGAAAGGCTTTACCATTTATGATTATTTGTAAATATAGTTTTTACTTAACAATATGACCTAAGTGCTACAAATTAATGCAGAATTTTAAAATTTAAACTTATATTGAAGATTTAAAAAAAAAAATCTTGTAAAAATTCCTTATTCATTGAAACAAATAGTTTTTCTTAAGACAATACTGTCCATGATATAGATCACTCATAAAAGCAATTGAAACATTTTCTGATAGACTGGAATGAAGAGGAGGAGGAGTTGGATGCTGAGAGAGGGAAAGAGGAGGAGGAGTTGGATACTCAGAGAGAGAGAGGAGGAGTTGGATGCTGAGAGAGGGAAAGAGAAGGAGGAGTTGGATACTCAGAGAGAGAGAGGAGTTGGATGCCGAGGAGGAGGACGAGCTGGATGCCGAGAGGAGGAGGACGAGCTGGAGGACGAGCTGAATGCCGAGAGGAGGAGGACGAGCTGAATGCCGAGAGGAGGAGGACGAGCTGAATGCCGAGAGGAGGAGGACGAGCTGAATGCCGAGAGGAGGAGGACGAGCTGAATGCCGAGAGGAGGAGGACGAGCTGAATGCCGAGAGGAGGAGGACGAGCTGAATGCCGAGAGGAGGAGGAGGCGGAGCTGGATGTTGAAAGGAGGAGGAGGATGTCGAAAGGTGGAGGAGGATGTCGAAAGGGGGAGGAGGATGTCAAAAGGGGGAGGAGGATGTCGAAAGGAGGAGGAGGATGTCGAAAGGAGGAGGAGGAGGCGGAGCTGGATGTCGAAAGGAGGAGGAGGAGTTGGATGCCGAGAGAGAGGGAGGAATAAGGAAAAAGAATGGGGAGGAGGAGGAGTTGGATGCCAAGAGAGAGAACGAGTGAAAGGACTTTAGTGGGGTTGCACAAGAAAGAGTGAAAGGGATGAAAGGTAGTTGCCAAGAGAGTGAAAGGGTATGAAATAGGTTGTTCCCAAGTGGGAGAGAGAAATAAAAGAATGGGCTTTACAGTAAGAAACAAAAAGTGAAAGGAACGAGATGGGTGGTTGCTGGGAGAGAGAGAGAGTCATAGATGCATGAACATGGCTTGAAAGAAATGAGGTGAGTGGCTGCTGAGAGAGAAATTGAAAGTAACAAGGTTCGTAGAAAGTGAGTGATTTAAAAAAAAAATGATGGGATAACTTGGGAGAGAGAGATAGAGGGGGTTGAGTTGAGTAGTACAGAGAGAGAAAATGTGGAGAAAATGAAATAACCTTATGATTATAAAAATGTTGTATTCATTTTAAAAGAGAATGCTTCATTTTTACACTTGTTAAAAAGCTAATCCTTTCAACTTAGGAAAAGAAAGAAAAAGACGAAAATAACTGTAGACCTCATTAGTTTGTTTTTCATTTTGGGAAGCCAAGTGATCTCCTATTTTGTACTTAACTGAACCTCAATGAAGAACATCATTTTTAAATAGAAAACTCCAATTATTCAAAACTTGACAAAAAATCTACCAGTCTTCGACATTTTTTTCCCCCCAAATCTCTCAATTGTATTTTCATTCTTCCTGATTGAATCTTTAGAGAAAAAATATTGGAATTTATGGAAGTAGAGGATTTGGATAAAGCCAAAATTGCCAAAGAAAACCTTGACTCACATTGAATGCAAGATTTGAAAGAATTCTGAGAAATGGGAAACAAAACAGAAAACAATGAAATGACGCAAAAGTTCTCATTTTGTTTTATGAAAAAAGTTCACTTTTTACAGACAGCCTCCAAAGTTTGAGTTTTTGGAGCTGGACATTGTTCACTGTCCAATATGATGACCTCTTCGAGTGCACAAGAAGAAATATAAATAAAAAGAAAAATAAGAAATAAATACAGGTAATATAAAAAAGAAGTTGCAGGAAGACCATAAAAGAGTTTTGTAAATACAGAATTTAGTATTTAAAAAAGAATCCACATGTGAGTCTTTTCCACAAAGTAACATTTACTTACATTATTTACATTATTCGAACTGTTATCCTCATCTTCATTGCCATATTCACAACGTTTTGGCTGTTGTATGCTTCGGTCTACTTCAGGTGGTTGGAATTTCAAACCAAACCCTTTATTTTGCCCACCGTGGTAGAGTTTTCTGTTTCACATGCCATGCCTCTTCTGAATGTCTCAGTTATTTCCCTTTAACTCAATTCTCCAAGTTTTGGGTCACCGCTACTGTGGTATGGTATTGAACTCACAACTCTTTGGGTCTAGTCACTGGGTCTAACCAATGTCTATATCCACTAGGCCATGTGTCCTTGAAGAGTAACCATAATACCTCATCTCAGAGATATAGACAGATATTAAAGTAACAGTTCTTGAATAAAACTTTAGTGGAATATTGGAATATGGAGGAAATGTATCTGATTTGATTCCATGGATGTAGAATTGTGTTGTAGCTATAAAGGTCTGAACTGATAAGACTAAATAATGGAGCTCATCTGAACATTCACTGTGGAAATAGTGATAGACTCTTGATAGGTGTATGACATTGTATGTGCAGGGGAAAAAAAACCTTGAAGAATAGTCTACAGATTGTGTCTATCAATATGTTTTTATGTCATATATCTTTTTAAATTTATCTATAAAGATTATAAATCCTGCCATACTGTACAGTTGTCAAAATCATTTTCCTTAATGGATTCACAAGTAAATATGCCTTGTCACAGAATTGGCTTCATCTCACAAATACTGACCTTTAAGTACCAGTTAAATCAAAGAATTTCTAGCAGGGCCATTGCAAGAGTCTTGTACCCTCCTAAATCTATGATATACCCCCTCCTCTATAATATGCCTCCCCACCACTCTCTTATATCTAAAGTTTCATAAGATACAATTCTGTAGCAGGAAACTGTTTCTTCTGTAGCACAGACACAGGAACAACACTTGCAAGGAAATCTTGTTTAGCACACGCCGTAACACATTGACCTGATCCGTGCTGAGTGTAAATACTTCCTGATGTTCCAACAAACACTCACCTCCTTTATTCATTTGTGCCAAGCCAGAAAATTAGCATCTTGCACATGCTGCCAGCCTTGGTTTTGCTCAGTGAATGACATGTGCCATGTCATTCAAGTGCTGATGCTTATACGGTTAGCCTTGCTCACAATTTGCTTGTCTTATGTGCAAATTTGGCTACACTATTCTGACCATCTTGGACTCCAGCACATATTCATATAAAATACAAATTCTATTTTAACATAATTCTGTAGACTAATGGATCATATACAATATAGTTGAATTAGAAAAATTGAAAATGAATACAATGTATCTAACTACAAATTAGAATGGATGCCGAAAGAGGAGGAGGTGGTGGAGCTGGATGCCGAGAGAGGAGGAGGTGGTGGAGCTGGATGCCGAGAGAGGAGGAGGTGGTGGAGCTGGATGCCGAGAGAGGAGGAGCTGGATGCCGAGAGAGGAGGAGCTGGATGCCGAGAGAGGAGGAGCTGGATGCCGAGAGAGGAGGAGCTGGATGCCGAGAGAGAAGGAGCTGGATGCCGAGAGAGAAGGAGGAGCTGGATGGAGCTGGAGGAGGAGGTGGTGGAGCTGGATGCCGAGAGGAGGTGGAGCTGGATGCCGAGAGAGGAGGAGCTGGATGCCGAGAGAGGAGGAGCTGGATGCCGAGAGAGAAGGAGCTGGAGGTGATGGAGCTGGATGCTGAGAGAGGAGGAGCTGGATGCCGAGAGAGGAGGAGCTGGATGCCGAGAGAGGAGGAGGAGGTGGTGGAGCTGGATGCCGAGAGGGAGGTGGAGCTGGATGCCGAGAGAGGAGGAGCTGGAGGTGATGGAGCTGGATGCTGAGAGAGGAGGAGCTGGATGCGAGAGAGGAGGAGCTGGATGCCGAGAGAGAAGGAGCTGGATGCCGAGAGAGAAGGAGCTGGATGCCGAGAGAGAAGGAGGAGGTGGTGGAGCTGGATGCCGAGAGGAGGTGGAGCTGGATGCCGAGAGAGGAGGAGCTGGATGCCGAGAGAGGAGGAGCTGGAGGTGATGGAGCTGGATGCTGAGAGAGGAGGAGCTGGATGCCAGGGAGAGGAGGAGCTGGATGCCGAGAGAGAAGGAGGAGGTGGTGGAGCTGGATGCCGAGAGGAGGTGGAGCTGGATGCCGAGAGGAGGAGCTGGAGGTGATGGAGCTGGATGCCGAGAGGAGGAGCTGGATGCCGAGAGAGGAGGAGGAGGTGGTGGAGCTGGATGCTGAGAGGAGGTGGAGCTGGATGCCGAGAGAGAGGAGGAGCTGGAGGTGATGGAGCTGGATGCCGAGAGAGGAGGAGCTGGATGCCGAGAGAGGAGGAGCTGGATGCCGAGAGAGAAGGAGGAGGTGGTGGAGCTGGATGCCGAGAGGAGGTGGAGCTGGATGCCGAGAGAGGAGGAGCTGGAGGTGATGGAGCTGGATGCTGAGAGAGGAGGAGCTGGATGCCGAGAGAGGAGGAGCTGGATGCCGAGAGAGGAGGAGGAGGTGGTGGAGCTGGATGCTGAGAGGAGGTGGAGCTGGATGCCGAGAGAGGAGGAGCTGGAGGTGATGGAGCTGGATGCTGAGAGAGGAGGAGCTGGATGCCGAGAGAGGAGGAGCTGGATGCCGAGAGAGGAGGAGGAGGTGGTGGAGCTGGATGCCGAGAGGAGGTGGAGCTGGATGCCGAGAGGAGGAGCTGGAGGTGATGGAGCTGGATGCTGAGAGAGGAGGAGCTGGATGCCGAGAGGAGGAGCTGGATGCCGAGAGAGGAGGAGGAGGTGGTGGAGCTGGATGCTGAGAGAGAGGCAATCTGTCAACAATGTTTTGTGGCAATTTTTATCATCAACTTTTTTTGTTGAATAATTTAACACATTCACCATTATGGATAAAAAAATACTGAATATAATATAGTGTTTTTTTTTTTTAGACTTAGCATGAGTAAAACAAATTCATAGATTTGGAAAAAAAAAAAACCAAAAAACCCACAATGATGTCAAAATCCTTTAAAATTTTTCATCCTTTAATAGTCACTTGTGCTTAGTTTAATTTGTAACATATGTAAATGTAGGTAGAAAAAAGCAAATACTGATAAGGATCACTAAGCACTCTATGTGCTCCCCAATAATAATAACGTGACTGCTGGAACTGTTATGTATATATCTGGGAAAGATATTAAAATAATCCAGAACTTAAAATAAGAGCAAATTGTCTGCATACAATAGAAAATGTATTCAGCTGATATACAAAAAACAGAAAAGGCTGTAAAACAAGGGTGTGTCATATCACTGAACTCCTTCAAGCTTTATAGTGAAGTGATCCAGAGAGAAATTAGTTTTCGGCCCAAGCAAGGCAGTAGTGCCAGTAGTATGCAAGGCACTACAGAGAGTGTAAGTAAGGGAAAAAACTGGGTATAGGAGAGTTGAGGAAAGGATTAAAATGAGGGACAGAGGTGGATAAAAAGAAGAATAGGCATCAAGGCAATGGAAGATGTCAATTGACATTACATCTAAATTTTTGAAGATTATAGTTATCAGGGAAGCAAATAAGAGGAAGGGACTTCCACTGTTGGGAAGTGTGAGAGAAGAAGCTGTTGGAGCAGAAGAGGTGCTTACATTTAACTGTTTCAACAGTAAAAGGGTGGAACTGAGATGCCAACCTAGTAGTACACTTAAATCCATGCTGTTGGGGTACTAGTGAAAATGGCTTATCAAAACAGATCCCAGGAAAATATTTATAGAAAAGACAGATTGAAGCCACATAACATCAGTGAGAAAGTTTTGTCAAAAATCTATTTCTATTAATATTTTTTTCCTCAAAAATGTATAGCTGGTAATATTATTTTTTCAAAAACTTACAGCTGGTAATATTATTTTTTCAAAAATGTACAGCTGGTAATATTATTTTTTTTCAAAAACGTACAGCTGGTAATATTTTTTTTTCAAAAACATACAGCTGGTAATACTGATTTCCCCCAAAACATATAGCCGGCAACACTATTCTTTAAAAAAAAAAAAAAAAATGTATAGCTGGTAATATTTTTTCAAAAATGTACAGCTGGCAACATTATTTTTTCAAAAACGTATTATCACAGGCCTTGCTGTTGGACATAGTTTATTGTCTTACCCAGGATGTGGATGTAGTTTATCGTCATATCCAGGATGCGAAATACAAGGAGTAAAATGTATGGTTGTCATGAAAGAGTGCAACATGGGAATTACAAATCAAGCAAATACAAGAAAATTAAATACCTAAGAAGTGTTTTAATGGAGGACAAAGTGCAATACTGTGATTCAAAGGTGCATTGGGAAAGTGAAAAAAGCTAAGCAAAGTATTAAGAGACAAGAAAATCTCATTAGAAACACAGTGTACTGAACTGTTATGTAATATTGGTCCTCTCATATGGCAGTGAATGCTGAACCATCTCATCACAGATGAAGAAAAACTTGAGGAGATGTAGTTCTACAGAAGAAGGTTAGGAATGTTATGGACTGAACATGTGAACAACATCAGTTTTAGAGAAAATGGAAACAAAAAGGACACTTCTACTTAGAATCAAAAAGAGTTGAAATTTCTAGGGTACATAAGGACAAAAGGCTTAGAAGATTTGACATTGACAGAACATAGTGACAAATGGTTAGGAAAGATAACAAAAAAACAAAAAGAAAAAAAAACTTGAGGCGAATGAAATGTGGTTCTACAGAAGGATGCTGGGAATATCAAACTGAACATGTGTGAAATGACAAAGTTTTAGAGAAAATGGAAACAGACAAACTTCTACTTAGAATCAGAAAGAGAGAGAGAGTTGAAATTTCTAGGGCACATAAGAAAAGAGGGCCTAAAAAATTTGACACTCACAGGACATAAGTTTTAGACAGAACAGTGATTAGGTGAGATAGTAAAGACAAAATTTACTAAGAGCTACAAAGGACAGGAAATTGTGGAGAGGCATGATCACCCATGGCACATAGAAAAAAACCAAAAAGAAAATAAATTCTATGCTAAAAATTTTAGATGAAATAAACACAGTGATTTGAATAGCTTTTAATTACTTTTATGAATAAGATTATATTATAGACATTTGATTTGATAAGAAAATAAAATGACAATTTGTTGTATAATAGAAATGATTGCAATCTGTCTATATTTCTGAGATGAGGTATTATGTACATTATTTACATTATTTGGACTATTGTCCTCATCTTTGTCGCCATATTTATCACAACGTTTTGGCCGTTGTACCCTCTGGCCTTCTTCAGATGGTTGGAATGTCGAACTGAACCCTTTATTTAACTCACTGGGGTAGACTGTTCCTCAAGGACACATGGCACAGTGGATAAAGGCGTTGGTTAGATCCAGTGACAGGACCCAAAGAGTGTGAGTTCAATACCCAATTAAGGCAGTGGAGAACTTTCAGAGGGAAATTAACAGGAGATAACTGATAACTGACAGCCATTAAAAACATGGCACATGGAACTAGAACAGTCTATCCCAGTGAGTGAAATAAAGGGTTCAGTTCAACATTCCAACCACCTGAAGAAGGCCAAAATGTTGTGATAAATATGGAGACAAAGATGAGGACAATAGTTCGAATAATGTAAATTATTGCAAGTCAGTATATTACTTTCTCAGAAGACTGATTGCCAGCCTCTTTCATCATTCAAAAAAGCATAACAGAATTTGGTGTCTAATAAACAATGGTTGGTTCAGAATATATAATCCTCTATGAAGGTGATACTGCATACTTTAACACCATTATTTATAGAGAAAACATTATTTTAGCCTTATGCCAGATTAGAGAGTTCTTAAGCATCTACTTAAAATGCACTTGTGCATTCTGTCTCTATACTTATAGAAAGCAAACAAGTGTTGGCAATAAATAACCATGAGGCACTCATTAAATTCAGTCCAGAGTTAACGAAAAAAACAAATAAAGAAAAAAGACAAAGATGTTCACTTTTACACAGCTGATAGTAAATTTAGCAAAGACAATGTCGTACTTAAGATCACTTTGCAAAAGCCTCTTTGTATTTAATAGCCGTCTTGTAATTGTAAATAGGAAATATCAATAACAGATCAATAAAAGTAACACTGATTACTTTTCCACCGGATACTTTTGATTTTTATATGGAAAAAAAATTCAGTTACCTTTTTAAAGCTTTTAAGACCAACAAGTGCAGTAGAATTAATTTTCATATTAAGATGGGAAACAAATTTTATGATATATGTAGATATTGACTAAGCCTAGACTGGCACAAGGCCACCATAACACTTTTCACACAAGGAGGATATTGACTAAGCACTTAAGATAATTGGTTTAGTCTGACAAAAAGCACCAATAATGGATACAAGCTGTTGAACTTACTAGAAATCTGACAATGTTTTACTTAAAAATATAAATAAGTAATTGTCATGTCAATTCTTTGATGATAATCTCTTACAAATATTTTTCCAGTGCCTTCAGGTTATATGAATCATTTCAACTCTTTAAATTTAAAAGTATGTTTTGCTATCAATAAAACTAATGAAATGAAATTATTTGTATTGTGATTTAGTAATTAAGCTATAAAAGGTTCTTAAAAGTCAATATAGGTTTTGTATTTGGCTAAATGATAAATTGGAGTTTGACTTGGTAACTCTTTGGATCTAGTACTTTAAAGTAATTAAAATGATAAGCATTTTTCAAGATGATCATTAATATAAAATTTTCATGAATATTTTAATAATTGTAGACAAAAAGTCAAGTAATTTTATTTAACAATTATTTAAATGCTTTGTTTTAGTAGAAATCAAAAGCAAATTTCTTTTTGTTATTTGACTAAAGATAAGTTGAAAATTTGATTTTGTAGAAGTTGGTCTGTATTCACACATTTAAGCTTTACATTCATTGAATATTTAAACGTCTAGTAAGATGTTTTCAAATATCTTACACTAAGAGAATTGAATATTTTTTTCTTTTTTACTGGTGAGACAGAAAAGTACTAGGAAGAGGAAAAAAGTCAAACAGTTATGTCCTGACCCCAAAAAAGAAGAAGTATTGAGCAAAATTTCATGGGAAAATTAGCTCAGGGGGAGGTGTTGTAATGGAATGTCCCACACTCCTTATCACCTATGCAGACTGACTATATCAGTACACATATATATAGTGAGTACAGGATATACCTGGTGGACTTGCTTTGGCAATTATTTGGAGATTTGTCTCCAGCTATGCTGGTCAAACTCTCTGTCTTCGGGCAGAGAGGAACCCAGACAAGGCTATGCTGAAGGGCAGAGTTTCGTCTGGGGTGGTAGACAGCTACCTGACCCCATGTATACAGAGTCTACAGGGAATTTTTACCCAAGTCTATGGGCTCAATTTTGACCCCACATTAAAAACGGCCTTGTGCCACATCCTGCAATGTGGAAGGGGGTGTAAGGTAAATATCCTTGCTTTGGGAATTACTAGCTTGCTAACTAATTCCCTGTCTTTCAGTAGTGTATTCTTTTTTACAATAAACCTCCCTTTCTTTCATCTACACCTGTGTTGCTGTTCCTTTCACTTGAGTGTCACCTTTGTAACCTTTAAGGATACAACAATTTTGATAGCAATGTTCATCAGATCTTTGGACATCTCTTTGAAGGTCATCACTTAGGTGATGATCTCAGTGCTTTCTATAATTCTTTCTACTCTCTTTACGAATTGAAAAATTAAAAATTTTTTTTATGTTAAATGTTGGAGTAAATCTTTCAAAAACTTACTGATGTTTTTGCAAAGTTTTTGCCTAATTATTAAAAAGAAGAAAAAATGAGAGACAATGAATAAAGGAAAGATTAAAAATCTATAATAAAAATATTAATAAGATTATCTAGTGTGAATTAAAAATATATAAATAATTATACTATGACAATTAATTATAATATAATAATTATAACAATTATAATCATTATTAATATGATTCACCCTTTCTAAATCAATTAAAATCATCTCACTCTTCTCCTCTACCATGTCCAAACGCATGACACCCTCACTATTGGACAAGCAGTCATCATGAGGGTTGATCAAAATTTCAGCTCTCATCCTTTTCAAGCTACAACAATAATATTTTAACTTCTTAACTCTCATTACTAAAATAAGAAAGTAAGAAAACTCCAGACTTCATGTTTTTTCTCCCACTAAATTATCTAGACACACACTTACTTATTTGTACTTGTTGCAGCATTTACCCAAGATCAGTTAAGCCAACTCCGTGAAATGAATTTGTCACATCCCAAATGAAAGCTGACCAAGTTAGGTGGTCAGATGTAATTGAGTCAGTAAGACTAATCAATCAGTTCAAATGGTGAGTTCCAAACATGCTTGGGCACAAGCTGAATTAAACCATGTTTTAGCTGTGCACCAAACCGCTTCTGCTAACTTTGTGGGGGGATCCATACCCAGTTACTTTCTCACAGATGTGCCGTGTCTTCCCTCTGTATCTTCTACAAGTATTTTCATGGCAACTGCTTTGATCAGATACTGTCACTGGTTCTCAAACTGCATGAATTTAAGCATGCTACTAGGTTGGCATCTCGGTCCCACCCTTTCATTGTCAAAACAGTTAAATGTCACCATCTCTTCTACTCCAACAGCTTCTTATCTCACACTTCCCATCTGTGGAACTCTCTTACTTGCTTCCCTGATAGCTATAATATTCAAATATTCAAACGTAATGTCAATCGACATCTGATGATTTGATCTTGTTCCCTGTCCTTCTCTTTCCCTCAAACATCCCTCTTTGCTCTTACACTCTGTAACACCTTGCATGCTAGTGGCACACCTGCTTTGCTTGAGGTGAAATAATTAAAAAAAATGCCTCATGGATGAATTCACCAGGTCATTGTTGAAGAGCATGGCCAAACCACTGACGTCATCTTGTGAGCAGAGCTTGTTGGATAGAGCATAATTTTGCAGTAAGTGTAGATGACAGTGTTCGAGGTGATGTGTTACAAACAGAAGTGATCAAATATCTTTAGCTTGTGAAGGTCCCCAGTTCTCACGGGCCATATTTCCCAGCTGTAGGGAAGGATCATCTTGACCAGAGCCTGGTAGATCCAAACTTTCATGTTATGATCTTGATCTACACCATATCTGAATCCTAAACCGACAGAATACAACATGGGCAGCATCAATGTGGGCATCGATAACCTCTTGTTCTTGACTAGTGGCAGTTATCATCAAACTCAGGTATTTGAAGCAGTTGACTTTATCTAGGGTGTGTCCCTCTTTAAGAATAACTGATAGCTTCTCAAAGGCTATGAATGCAACTATCAGAATATCAAGGTTGGTCATGGTGAAGTTGCTACCTATTGTGACTCCATGAAATTGAGAAAGTGTGCAAGAAGTGATCCAGTCAATCACATAGCTAAATAGCATCAGGGACAGCACACACCCTTGTTGAACACCAGAGTGGATGTCAAAGAAAGATTCTTGACCATAGGCATGGATTTCTGTGTGAGTGGACCAGTAGTATGCCTTCAAGAGGAATTCTGTTGACATGCACAACTTCCCAGGGGGCACTGTTATAAAAAGCTGCAGTAAAGTTAACAAAGCAAACGACTGTGTTTCTGGTAGCAACAGTGGTGCTCAAACAGTTGCCTTAATGTGAAGATCTGGTCAATGCAGCAATGACTAGGGTGAAATTCACACTGATTTGGTCTTTTCTGTGATTGTGTTTGCTGTGAAACCTTCAAAGTAACATGGGAGAGAAGACTTGTGGCAATGTCAGTTAGGTTGATCCCTTGATAATTACTACAGCAGCATTTGTTGCCCTTCTTGAAAAAGGGCAAAAGGATTGCATCATTCCAGTCTAGAGGGATAGCTTCAGAATCCCAAACATGTGTAATGATCTGATGTTGCCACGGGAACAAACACACTGGAACAGCATTTGAAGATTTCAGCCAGCAGACCATCTTCTCCAGCAGCTTTATAATTTTTAAGCTTCTGGATAATGTCTCAGACTTCAATTCCTTGCCTATTCAGATTGACTACATTCTCATTAAGATCAGATCAGCTTCTAGCATCCTGGATTTCTGTGCATATCATGGTGCCAAGACTGGTAATGAGAATGGCTCTAATCATGTCCTGATGTGTGCAAAGCTCTGCCTCCACCTTAGGGAAAAAAAAAATGACTAAAAGAGCTCAGGATTGTTTCAGCTATCAGCCAGTGGCCTTGAAACACTACATTTGGCTGATCGTTACCCTAAGGACAATTTGGCAGACAGGTTGTGATGGAAATGCTAAGGATTGGAAAAGATGGATGAAGGATTGTATCTCAGGTGAGATAATCATGCAAGACAAGACAAAGCAGGCTTGCTGTTGGTTCTAATGACTACTGCCTACCACCACACAGCTTACCTCATGTACTAGCAAGAATCTTGAGTCAAAATAACAAGGTCATTCACTACAGACACAGATATAAAAAAAACATAAAAGAAAGACATGAGAGACAGTAATACTAAGTAAATTGTAGATAGTCTAACACCACATAACAAGAAATACTTGTTTTGCTGTTTCCATGTCTTATTGTTGCTCATTTCCTACAAGCATTTTTGTGTGTATAAATATTAGGGAGTTTATAATTATTTACCCAGAGTCATAAGTCCCCAAAAATACAATAGCTAAGAATTCTCTTAAAAGAAAAACCCGTCATGTATAAAAAAAAAATCTGTTTTAAAAACATATCTCTTAACATCAGAGTCCAGGTATCCAAGTTTGTATAAAATATATTTCCAATAAATGGATTCATACTTATTTACATAAGACATTTTCTACCTATCTTCAGGAAAGGTTAATACATTAAATGATAAATGTGGGTGTGTATCAAAAGATCCAATAGAGGGTGATAAGTGCAGAAGTTTGTAAGGATCAGCGTTACTTGAAAGTGGACAAAATTGACGAAGTTCACTCAAGCAAAGATATCAAAATGATTCTCTGGCAGAGAGAAGGGACACATTTTTCTTGGAAAAGTGGAGCAATGACCTTTTAAAAGGTTAACCATATACAAATGTACTAGAAAGAACAAAGGGAGGGAGAAAAGAAAAAGGCAGAGAGACATGAATATAATTCAAGAACCACAGAGAGAGAAAGAGTGAGAGTCAGAGAGAGAGTGTGCAAGAGGTAGCAGAGAGAGAGAGAGAGAGAGAAAGAGAGGGTGTGCAAAGAGAAAGAGGTGGCAGGCCAGAGAGAGAGAGGGGAGTGTGCAAGAGGCAGCCTAGAAAGAGAGAGCATGCAAGAGGCAGGCCAGAGAGAGAGAGGGATAGAGGAAGAGAGAGAAGAGGCAGCCCAGAAAGCATGCAAGAGAAAAAGGGAGGGGAGGAGGCAGTAGAGAGAGAGAGGCAGCCCAGGAGAGAGAGAGGAAGAGAGCATGCACAAGAGAGACAGAGAGCAAGAGGTATACAGAGAGAGAAGAGAGAGGGAGAGGAGAGAGAGCACATACAGAGAGAGAGAGGTGGCAAGAGAGAGAGAGAGAGAGAGTGCAAGAGGCAAGAGAAAAAGAGCATGCAAGAGGCTGAAAAGAGAGAGCAAGATGCAAGAGAAAAAGTGCAAGAGGCTTTGCAGGAGGCAGCAAACAGAGAGAGAGAGCAAGAGGCTGCACAGAGAGAGAGAGGCAAGAGGCTGCACAGAGAGAGAGGGCAAAAGAGGCTGTAATAGAGAAAGAGAGAGCATGCAAGGCAGTACAAAAAGAGAGAGGAGGCAGCAAAGAGAGAGAGAGACAGAGAGAGAGGCAAAACAAAAGGGGAGAGAACAGAGAGAGAGAGAGAGTATGCAAGTGGCTGCACACAGAGAGAGAGGGGCACACAGAGAGAGAGAGAGGCTGCACAGAGAGAGAGAGAGAGAGCATGCAAGTGGCTGCACACAGAGAGAGAGAGAGCATGCAAGAGGCTGCACACAGAGAGAGAGAGAGCAAAAGAGGCTGCACAGAGAGAGAGAGAAGAGGCTGCACAGAGAGAGAGAGAGAGAGAGAGGCTGCTGCACATAGAGAGAGTGCAAGGCTGCACACAGAGAGAGAGCGTGCAAGAGGCAGCACACAGAGAGAGAGCGTGCAAGAGGCAGCACACAGAGAGAGAGAGCGCAAGAGAAAACAGAGAGGAGGCAAACAGAGAGAGAGCGTGGGTAAGAGGCAAACACAGAGAAGAGGCAGCACAGAAGAAAGAGAGAGCATGCAAGCACACAGAGAGAGAAAAGAGAGAGCTTGAGAGGAGAGCAGCAAACTGCAGGAGAGAGAGAGAGAGCAGAGAGAGAGAGTGCAAGAGGTGTAGAGAGGCGTGCAAAAGGCTGCAGAGAGAGAGGGAGAGAGCACATGAGAGAGAAAAGGAAGAACAGAGAGAGAGAGCATGCAAGTGGCTGCACACAGAGAGAGAGAGGGAGCAAGAGGCTGCACAGAGAGAGAGAGAGGCTGCACACAGAGAGAGAGCATGCAAAAGAAGAACAGAGAGAGAGAGCGTGTAAGAGGCAGCACAGAGAGGGAGAGAGCATGCAAGAGGCAGCACAGAGAGAGAGAGAGCATGCAAGAGGCTGCACACAGAGAGAGAGAGCATGCAAGAGGCTGCACACAGAGAGAGAGAGAGAGGCTGCACACAGAGAGAGAGAGAGAGAGCGTGCAAGAGGCTGCACACAGAGAGAGAGAGAGCGTGCAAGAGGCTGCACACAGAGAGAGAGAGGCTGCACATAGAGAGAGGCTGCACACAGAGAGCACACAGAGAGAGAGAGAGAGAAGAGGCTGCACACAGAGAGAGAGAGAGCGTGCAAGAGGCAGCAGAGAGAGAGAGAGAGCAAAAGAGGCTGCACAGAGAAGAGGCATGCACACAGAGAGAAGAGAGAGAGAGAGAGAGAATTTGCAGGAATACAAGAGAGAGAGAGATGCAAAAGGGAAGAACAGAGAGAGAGAGAGAGAGAAAGGAAGAACACAGAGAGAGAGAGAGAGAGAGCAAGAGGCTGCACAGAGAGAGAGAGAGCTGCAAGAGGCACAGAGAGAGAGAGAGAGCGTGCAAGAGGCTGCACAGAGAGAGAGAAGAGGCAAGAGGCTGCACACAGAGAGAGAGAGAGGTGCAGAGAGAGAGCAAGACACAGAGAGAGAGAGAGAGAGCAAGAGGCTGCACAGAGAGAGAGAGAGCAAGAGGCAGCACACAGAGAGAGAGAGCATGCAAGAGGCAAAAGAGAAGAGGCAGCACAGAGAGAGAGAGCTTGCAAGAGGCAGCATTGCAAGAGGCAGCACAGAGAGAGAGAGAGCATGAACACAGAGAGAGAGAGGCAGGCTGCACACAGAGAGAGAGAGAGTATTCAAGAGGCTGCAGAGAGAGAGAGACAAGAGGTTGCAGAGAGAGAGAGACAGTGCAAGAGGTTCCAGAGAGAGCAGCACACAGAGAGAGAGAGAGAGAGCCTGCACACAGAGAGAGAGAGAGAGAGAGGCAAGAGGCTGCACAGAGAGAGAGAGAGCAAGAGCCACAGAGAGAGAGAGAGAGAGAGTGCAAGAGGCAGCACACAGAGAGAGAGAGAGAGCCTGCACACAGAGAGAGAGAGGCAGCAAGACAGAGAGAGAGAGAGAGCGTGTGGCAAGAGGCTGCACACAGAGAGAGAGAGGCAAGAGGCTGCACACAGAGAGAGAGAGAGCAAGAGGCTGCACACAGAGAGAGAGAGAGAGCACTGTGTAAAGAGGTTGCACAGAGAGAGAGAGCAAAAGAGCACACTGTGCCACAGAGAGAGAGAGAGTCTGCAAGAGAGAGAGGCAGCAGCAAAAAGAGAGAGAGAGAGGCAGCAAATAGAGAGAGAGCAAGAGGCAGCAGAGAGAGAGAGAGGAGAGCCTGCAACAGAGAGAGGCGTGGCAAGAGGCACACAGAGAGAGAGCAGTAGAGAGAGCAGTAAACAGAGAGAGAGGTAAGAGGCACACAGAGAGAGAGAGAGAGTAAGAGGCAGCAACAGAGAGAGAGGCAGCACACAGAGAGAGAGAGAGAGCCTGCAAGAGGCAGCAACACAGAGAGAGCAGAGAGAGCGTGGTAAGAGGTGCACAGAGAGAGACAGAGTATTCAAGAGGAGCACAGAGAGAGAGAGAGAGCCTGCAAGAGGCACACAGAGAGAGAGAGAGAGCTCTGCAAGAGAGAGAGAGAGAGAGCTGCAAGAGGCAAGTAGAGAGAGAGAGAGCCTGCAAGAGGCAGCACACAGAGAGAGAGAGAGCCTGCAAGAGGCAGCACAGAGAGAGAGAGAGAGAGAGCCAGAGAGAGAGAGCACACAAAAGAAGCAGCACACAGAGAGAGAGAGCCTGCAAGAGGCAGCACACAGAGAGAGAGAGAGAGCCAGAGAGAGAGAGAGGCAGCAGAGAGAGAGAGAGAGAAGCAGCACACAGAGAGAGAGAGCAAGAGGCAGCACACAGAGAGAGAGAGACAGTGAGAGAAAGAGCCTGCAGGCAGCACAGAGGAGAGAGTGAGTCAGCACAGAGAGAGAATGCAAGAGGCCAGCCCAGTGAGAGTGAGTTTGATGTTATGGGTCCAGTGGGTTTTGAGAGATCAAGTGGCAAAGCTATATTGCAAAACAAATCCTATTGAGCTTGAGACAGTGAAAACAAAAACAAGAAATGTTGTCCTAGTTTCATTTTTTTAACACACACAAAATCAATGACTGAAAAAAAATCTCAGCAGTAAAAAATTCTATTCATAAATTTTTCAAAAGTAAAAGGTAAGCCGATCATATAAAAAAGCAGAAGAATCAGATAAATACATTTTTGTCAAGTTTAATTAATTTTGATATTTTGCTTCAAAACTGTAAATCTCTCAAGTGTCATTAATGGGAAATAATTCAATCCAATTAAATATCATAATTATTTTTTTTTTCTTTCACCAGTAAACAAATTATAAATTTTCTGTTTATGAAAGTAACATTACATTTGTGTTATCATTTTAAATGCCAAAAGGTTAAAAGTCAAGTGTTTTGGGGAAAAAAAGAAAATTTACAGAAAAAAAAGAAAACAAAACAAACATCAGAAAATAAAAAAAACAAAAAACAACAATAATGTAGAAAAGTAAAATCAGGACAAAAAGCTAAATATATAAGTAATATTTTTTAAAAAGAAAAGAAAGCATTAAAATTGATGAGGAAAAAAAATTTTCCACAATGTGTGTGTGTGTATATATATATATATATATATATATAAAAAAAAGAAAAAACAAAAGCACCTTCTAAAAATGGAAAATAAAAAAATGAGCTGAAATAACCAATCATGTCATACATCGAGATATTTCGCTTTCTTGTAAAATTACACAACTTTGGATTTTGTAAAATTTCAATCAAGTAAGTAAAAAAAAAAAAATGATTTAGGTAATCCTGGGATTGTGCTTATGATTTTAAAGGTTATATTATCACATTCATGCACATAATAATATCTAAAGGGGGCAAGCAGATTGAAATATTAATAGTCTTGTACCAGATTCTTTGAAATTGGCTTCTATATTTTACCATTTATGTGATATCTGTCCTCCTTCACTCTCTTCAAAGATGAAGAAAAGACTTGAAGCAACGGAGATGTGGTTCTACAGAAGGATGCTGAGGATATCATGGACCAAGCGTGTGTGCAATGATGTGGTCTTAGAGAGGATGCAAATAAGGAGGAGGCTTATACTTAACAACAGGAAGAGGCAGCTGAAGTTTCTGGGACATGTAATGAGAAAGGAGGGCCTGGAGAATCTGATACTCACAGGTCGAATAGAGGGAAAGAGAGACAAGGGGAAGCAATGCATGATATACCTGGTGGGCTTAAGCAAGTGGATGACAGAATGTGGTCCGGGGGAGGTATCAGAGAGACAAAACTCATTGAGAGCTACAAGGCAAAGGGGAGGGAGTGGAGCACCATGATCATCTATGTCCTGAAAGGACATGTCATGTAAAAAGAAAGGAGAGTCTTGTTACATGTTTGAAGAACTCGTGTAAAATAGGAAAGTTCTATAGAAAGAGCTTTATTTAAAGACTGATTATGAAAAACATACAAAAACAAGAAGAGGCATAAGCTCTGCTTATCTATTGATTAATGATGCATCAGGTGTTTAGAAGAGAAACACTGTGTTGTATCTGCACAAAGGTTCCAAAATGATTTTGTCTGATATGAGCCTTCAACATTTACCAATAATAAAGAGAACTAAGTTCACTTCTACCTTGAGATCTATTTGGACATGATAAACATTCCTGTAGAAGAATTCAAATTTACTTTATGCTTGGAAGATATTAATACTTTATTTTCTGCTTTCTTTAGCCAGTTTGTTTATCGAGATTCTGTTCTTGGTACAAGCAATTATAATACACTGTAATCATTCAAATCAATGAACATAGCAATGGCCAAGTTTCTTGTGGGTTTTTATATCTTACTCAAAATGAGACTTGCTTCTTATTGCTTCCTTGTTCAGATGAAATTGGAACAGGCATTAAACTAAACATTATGACATAGCAAAATTTATGGGCAGAAAATAAGCATAAAATAGGCCAGCATATTTTGAGTATAAAATTGGATAAAGAAACAATATGAGTTATTTCAGAGTTTTCTTTATAAAGACAATTAGAAAAAGAATTTATTTACTATAAAAGTAATTACTAAATTCTGATAATAACTGCTTCAAAAAAAAAAAAAAATGACTGATTGAACTCCTGATGCTAAACATAATTGATCAAGGGAAGTGAACTAGTGCTTTCCATCTTTGAGGTTAATATTTTCAAAATATTATGAAAAAAAATATGATGCTTACTTTCTAAATATGTTAGTCTAGTTTGACTTTCAAATCAGCTTATCCGAGAGAGAGAGAGAGAGAAAGAGAGAGAAGAGAGAGAGAAAGAAAGAGAGAGAGAGAGAGAAGAGAAAGAAAGAGAGAGAAAGAGAGAGAGAAAGAAAGAAAGAGAGAGAGAAAGAAAAAGAGAGAGAGAGAAAGAAAGAGAGAGAGAGAGGAAAGAGAAAGAGAGAGAGGAGAGAGAAAGAGAGAGAGAGAGAGGAGAGAGAGGTGGGCAGAGAGAGAGAGAGAGGGCAAGAGAGAGAGAGAGAGGAGAAGAGAGAGAGAGCAAGAGGGCAAGAGAGAGTGGAGGGCAAGAGAGAGAGAGAGGGGGCAAGAGAGAGAGAGAGAGAGGGGGGCAAGAGAGAGAGAGAGAGAGAGAGTGAGGGCAAGAGAGAGAGAGAGAGTGTGGGCAAGAGAGAGAGAGAGGGCAGAGAGAAGGGCAAGAGAGAGAGAGAGTGTGGGAAAAGAGAGAGAGAGGGCAAGAGAGGGCAAGAGAGAGAGAGTGTGGGCAAGAGAGAGAGAGTGTGGGCAAGAGAGAGAGAGAGTGTGGGCAAGAGAGAGAGAGTGTGGGCAAGAGAGAGAGAGTGTGGGCAAGAGAGAGAGTGGGCAAGAGAGAGAGAGCATGTGTGTGTGTAAAGAAGGAAAAGGTTCTGCTGTTTGTGTAATGGCAGCAGATTTATGGAAACAAGGTTTTTGCCAAGATAAGAGCCAATGTGAATGAGGAAAAAAAAGAAAGAGGTGAGTAACTGGCGATTATGTTTGCAATGGATCTTGTTGGATTTGACAAATGCTGACAATAAAACATTGACTGACCCCAGAGGAAATCAAAAAGTGTCCAACTGAAGAATAGAAAGATGAACTGGGAAAGAAAGAAAAGGGATAGACTTTGAATGTTAAATGGGATTAGAGATTAATAGTGTCAGAAACAGAGAGAATAACATTTAAAAAGGAGATAGCTACAGAGAGAGCAGAAAAGTGAGGGACAGTGCAGGAGTGGGATACAAAAGAGAGAGGGAGAGAGAGAGAGAAGGGGCAGACAGAGCAGGATACAAGAGAGAGGGTCAGGCAGAAAGGGATACAATTGAGAGGGGCAAACAGGGATAAAAGGGAGAGGGGGCAGACAAAGTGGGATACAAGGGAGAGAGGGAGGGTCAGGCAGACAGATACAAAGGAGAGAGAAGGAGGGTCAGGCAGAAAAGCAGACAGAGAAGCATACAAGAGAGAGAGAGACTGGCAGATAATGAAAGATACAACAGAGAAGGACAGAAAAAACAGGGGAAGAAGGGTGAGTTTAGTTTAGTTGAGAAAGAGAGAGAGAGAGAGAGAATGGTTCCATGCAAGAGAAAATGAAGAGTTTCAATGAAAGTTCATTATTCGGGTAATGAATATTCAATATATTTTGTAATTAGAAAATTACATGATTAGAATGGTCTTAACAGGATTAGTATTAAAAATAAAATTGGCATTTGACCTTAAATGAATGAAAATAGAGTGAATACTCACAGAAAAATTCCTAAGGGCATTCATGTCTCTCCTGCTTGTACAGTTTTATCTTATTTTTAAACTTATTCCGGTTTTAATTGGCAGAGGAACTAATTTTGAGAACCTGAGATTTTCTAACATCCGATTATATTGGACAGTTTTTTTTCCTACAAGCTATTTGAAGAGAGACACACAAAATTTCAGGTTAAATCAGACAACAAACAAAAGAGTATAGCACATTATTTCTTTTATGTGGATCATAGTCAATATGAAAAATCCTTTTCTCATACATTGTTATTTCAAAATATGACTATTTTGTAAATTGTGGAATTATTTTTGCTAACAAAATGCTGGCAAATTTAAGAATTAATTTTATTACAATGCTCAGTGATTGGGAACTAGCCAGAAATGAGCAAGAGTTAATTAGCCCTGATTTGAAGGCTGAAACAATGAGTTGAAACCTTGTCATTAATAAATTTTTCAGATTACTATCCTTATCTTTTTTGTTTATGTTACTGCATCTTGATGACATTTGGGATAAATCAGGTGGAAAAGGCAAGAAACTTTCAAGTCTTCAAGTTAAAAAAAATTGTTGAGATGAGCATCATTATGAGTCAGAATGGTGAAATAAAGTACTCAACTGGTAGGTTTTAAAAAGGAATATGCAGACCCAACATTAATGCCTTTTCCCTCACAAAGGTCAAATCCTGAAAACTTCCTTTCATTCATAGCTGGTGATTTCAGCAAATACACATGACATTTTTCTATATTGACTCAAATTTCAGGCACAGCAAAAAAACTTTTCATTAGCATAAGACTTTAGAGTTTAAGCTAAAGTTGATTTTGAATGCTGATTTTAAGGCCATCTCTATTGAAAATCTTTTTCTACTCATTTTTCTTGTGTCACACTAAGCAAAGAAAATCTCAAGTGCATGATACATCTTTGTGGTTCTGTTGTATAAATGAAAAAAAAAAAAAAAATGAAAAAATATTTGGCAGAAATAAAGAATTCTGTAAAGAGAGATTCCTGAAGGTGACTGCAGAGTTTACTGGCTGAACATTTGCCAAAAGGAAGAAAGAAACTAATTAGTATAATTCATAAAATAATGACTATATGTCCGAACTTCAAATATTATTAAGAAAGGTCAGATAATATATTCTGGTCAAAATGAAGAGGATACAGCCTTCTTTTTAGAACTGGTTTTAAGCAAATCCTGTTTTATTCATCATTTTATTAAACGTACAAAATGTGCTGCTTTCTAGGGTTATGTTTTACAAGATAATTGACCAAATAAGTCAGTCAGTCTGTGTTGTGCGTTTGACTCATAAAGTGTTCTACACTTGTGGCCTTGAGCCAAACTAAATACTGAATCATTTTTGTTATAACTAATAAATTATTGCCCTTTAATTAAAAGATAACAAAGCAAGAATAATGTTTGAACAAAAATCAGAAAGTTTAATTATTTTGTTGCTGCTTGGTTCCTGTACAAAAATTTAATGGTAAGCAATTACATTTGGCTTATTGGGATATGCTAACCAAAGTAAGTTAGGAAAATATAAATAATTAAAAAAAAACAAAAAAACACTTCACAAAATAATAAAAAGGGATTACAATTTAAAAAAAAAATTTCCTCAATATTTTAAACAAACAACAAAGGATTTTCTAAGAATTATGCTTCATGATAAAAAGATCTAAGTTCTGGTAAAAAAAAAAAAATGTGCCTAAATTCATAGCTTACTGTTATTTTTCTCTTATTTTATCCCTTATTATTTCAAACAAGAACTGATTTTCATTACCTCCAACTCTTGTGATAACCATTCTAGACCTCCCCCATGAGAAACTGAAAGATTCCAGACCTCCTCCACTGAAACATTCTAAACCTTCCCCTCCAAGAGACTGAAACATTCCAGACCTCCCTACTGCAATAGACTGAAACAGTCCAGACCTCCCCCACCACCGCAAGAGATTGAAACAGACCCCACCTCTCCCACAAGAGAATGAAACATTCTAGATCCACCCTGCAAGAGACTGAAATATTCTAGATCCCCCTCCACCGCAAGAGGCTGAAACAGTCCAGATCCCCCCCCACCACCACCACGTGAGAGACTGAACAATTTTTCCTCTTCATTTTGCTAACAATTCAGCTTCTCACACTTAAAAATAATAACTTAAAAAAAAAAAAAAAAAAAAAAAAAAAGATTATCTCCACAAATAAAACTCTAGAGTTCTCACATTTATAAAATAATTTTCCCATTATATTAGAACCATTTTCCTGTCCGCATCACCAAGTTTATTCCAAAATGGTGACTGTAAAGACAATAAAGGTGATAATGGTGACAATCAAAGAGAAAGCAATGGTACTTTGTCTAATAAAGACAAAATTCAAATTGTCCAGACACCAATCGTGTTAAAGGAAATCCTTTTGGCCTATTTAAATATTCGACAGACAATCAAATTTATGAATTATTTGAAAGCACAGACTTCAAATTGCCTTCAGTAACTTTTGAGCTTATATTAATAAACATTGAAGCCATTTTATGTGTCTGCCTTATTAAAGTCTTCCAATATTCTTCTTTAATATGTAATATCCAAACGTTATTTGGTCAAAGCAGGAAAGATTAGACACTCTTTTAAAAAAAGGTATTGCTTACCTTACCAAGGTTTTGTTATTGACTCTGGCAGAGACAATTGTAATTCCTTTAATTAGTTTGGAAGAATTTAACATTTATCTTAAAGAATTCAAAATTTGTAAAATCATTATCCACTGTTATGAAATAATATTTTTCTCAGAAAAGAGAAATTTCTGATTCTTTCACTACTGATTCAGATATAACCTTTAATCCTTAAATATCTTTTAATCTTTATATCCTTTATCTTTTATTCATTCTTTCACTTCTGATTCAGAATAACCAAAGGTTAAGTCTATATTCTCCATTACTGTCAAGAGCATATAAAGTCTATAAAATGCTTCAGTAATATTCAAAATTTCATAAATTAGCTAAAGTGATTTTAGAGCTTTGTCAAAAAGTCACATAAGAGGATAAATGAAAACAGTAGGCTCCAGGAAAAAGTAAAAAAAAAAAAGTCTGCAATAAAGTTTAAAATTTGTGGATGTAACAGAAAAAAAAAAGAAATCACTAGGTACAAAAAGAGTATTTTAACCCAATCACCATTTCTGTTTATCTCCCTTAAAAACAGATGAGATTTTGCAGCTGGTCATTTAACTTAGAAGTTCTAGCCTGACAACACAAATATACATTTATGAATAAAAATGACAATAGGAAAACTAGTAATTGCTGACACATTTCGTCCAATGTGGACTTTATCAAAGCAAAATATAAAATGAATTTAATTGAACAAGGTAACTAATAAAAACAAAAAACAGAAGGTTCCTAGCAACTTGAATGTAGAAAAACGCTATTTTCATATTTTTAACTGAAAAATAACGTCAGTATTTGTCACGTGTGGAGAATATTGTCATTGTATCTGTGTTGATGTATTCAACCATTTTGTTTTGATTTTATGAATCTGTTGGTACATTTGTTTGTGAGAGCAGCAATTTTGTTAAGGTGAAAAAACCTGGGCATAGATTAATATTTGGGTAATATTCTATGGTGGCACTCTCTAGAATTTTCCTTCTGAGTGAGTTATTTTCTTTTTTTATGAGTGTAGCATTTTTAAAATCAAAATTATGGTTGAATTTATTTCTATATATGACTAGTGCATTAGCTAAGTTTTTATTTTGTGAGGTCTCTTTTTGCTTTTATTAGTTACCTTGTTCAATTAAATTCATTTTGTATTTTGCTTTGATAAAGTCCACATTGGACGAAATGCGTCAGCAATTACTAGTTTTCCTATTGTCAATTTTTATTCATAAATATTGTCTTCTCTACTGGTTAAATTGGAGAAATTTTCACAAATATATATCTTGGAACTTTCTTCAGCAGAAGAACAACAAAAGTGATGAGAAATCTCAAAATCAATTACATGTCAGCTTCTCTGAAACAATTTACTTTTAGTTTTTTTTATTTCTCTAGACTCAGAGTATGCTTGGTATTTTCTGTTTGCTTATTAATAAATGATTAGCTTTGCATATAAAGTTATTCATTCAGCAATAATATTGTATGTTAATCCCATTCTTAAAACATTAATTTATGAATGAATATTTTGCTTTGTATTTAAAATTTTCCACAATAAGAATTAGCCAATTTGTACATCTTCTATAACAAACTATCTTTGTATGTTGCATTTTCTGGTCTCACCAACAACATTTAAATGGATTTTTAATGGCAGATAAATTCTTCAATGTCGTTTTATGGCAAAACTCACCAACAATGAGTCAATAAGGTGGTTATGATTTTCAAAGAATACTTGTGATTAATTTTCTGTCCTGAAAAGAAAGTAACCAATGATTTTGTTTTTATACAGATCCATTTAAATAAATAAGCTGCAGAAGAAATTTTTGCAAAATAGACATTTTGATATTTAGATTAAATTAATAGAGTCTGACTGATAGCCATTAAGAGGTGAGAGGGGATTTACTTTATGTGAAATTCTCTGCTCTCTTCCATTCTTGATTTTTTTAACCTTACTTTAAAAAATTAAATATATAGATAGAGGTCATGCAAAAAATTCCATCTCATTAATTTCTTTTATAGGCACTACCATCTCTGTCAAATGAGAGATTTTCATAGTAACATTTATCTCCAGCTGTAAACAACCATCACTTGGATAATCAGTATAGGAGTCCATTAAACAAATTATTATGATGCAGGTAAACATAAAAGGGAAACTGCACAAAGCCAGGTACTTTTAAATATATATATTTTTTTAATTAAATATTAAATTAAGCCCTTGTCCAGTTTAAAAATTTTGAGAATGGGAATTCTTTTCTGAATTGGTGTGAAAACAAGTTTAATTATTTTCTCTCTCTGCCTGTGCTGAATTTTTCTGAACAAAGTTCGACTAGATGAGTTTTAAAACAAAATTTGGAAAATATTCTTTGGAAAGAAAAACAAATTTTCAAGATATAGAAGCAAAAAAGATCAAAAAGTTTTCTTTTAATGAAATGTAAAACCAAATACAAAAAAAAGGTATGAAAGAAATAAAAAAAAAAAATCAGCTCAGTTTTTGGAATTTATTTTGATTTACAATTAAGTTTTGATTAAATGAATTACAATAATGTTATGAAAAAGGAATTATTGGTTCATATTGGTTAAATGATGATTTACTTCTTGGAATTTATGATTGAAATGCTTTTAAATAAGAATAAGCCATTTTTAATCCTCCTCCTATTTGTCATTGATTTTGCTTGGGTTTTGTATTATAGAAAGAATTTTATGGCTGGAAAAATAATTATTTAAAAACAATCTTTAAAAATATGAATTGTTTTTGTAATATAAGCAACTTTACAAGACTGAAAAAAAAATGAGAAAAAACTATTTTCTCATCATCTTGATGAAATTGATTTCATCTGAGAAAAATGGAGCAAATGGAATTTCTGAAGAAATTCCAAGACATTTAGAATAAATATCAGTCTTGAAATTTTTCTGGGATTTTTTTTCAAATACAATATGATTGAAATCAGGCAACATAGGCTCTTTAAGTACTAATTATGAATTCTGTCAACTGAAGTGTTAGTGTCATTAACATCAATACATTATGAGAGAGAAAATAATTTTTCTGTTGGAAACAGAATTAACAGCCATTAGAAAGATTATTTCAACTATTTTTGCTTTAAGAACAATAGTTTGAGGACTTCTAATAGAATCACAATTCTTTCTTGTATTATCCAATATGAAGACTGAAATTAGGTAAAAGCAGAAAATTTGTTTTGACTTTTCAAACTATTAAGGATTTGTAGCTAATCAATTTCAAGAACTAAGGTTTGCCAAAATATGAAGCTATTTAGCAGATAAATATTGATCAGATTCCTGACAGTTTTATAACTGAATTTAATTTTTTTTTTTTATATGATCAAGACATTTTTTGGTTTTTAACAAAACCTCAAAATAAATTCATAACTAAAAAGAATATACTTAGATTTAGTTTAATCTACCAAAATAGAACATTTTGAAGGTGATTGTGATAAAACAGTTTGATAACTGATATTTCTAAAAAATCATACTCAAAATTAAAGAGGAAATAAGTCTTGTGGTTGAATCTTTCTAAAGCAAGCATGTTAATGATGATCCTTGGAAAAAAAATGATGGGATTAAATGGCGAATCATTTAGAAAGCATTGAATTTTGTCAGATTTTAAGGTTTTATTTAAGACAATTCATTAAAAATGATGTTTAGTTTTGAAATCAAGTGAATCAGAAAAATTATTTTAATGAAAGAAACAAAAAGAAAAAGTTGAAATCAAAAATATTTATAAAAGTTTGAATGTTTTAATTTTATGAAAACGGAATTTTTCTATAATTATTTTTTTTTATTATTTCAAAAATTCAATTTGAATTCATACATTTGGAATTTTAGTTTTATTTCATTTAAATTTTTTTTTTCTGGCAGTTTCCTCAAACAGCAGAAATTTCACTTGCAATGATTTTTAAAAACACACATACACATAGATGTATGTATATCTATAGGATCATCATCTACAGAATGAGGGTGTGATGATTCATCATGGACTTTTTGAAGAATATTAAAAATAAAAGGTCATCTATAGATGACCCCCCGCATGGTGTGCTAATCTTAGAATATTTCTGTCACATATGTTCCGGTGCTCTTGCTATTTATCTAGAACTCCTTGATGAAATCCAAAGAAGAATCAGTAATATTATTAGTCCCAATCTGGCATCTCGGCTTCAGTCAATTTCTCACTGTTGCAAAGTTGCTTACCTGTGCCTTTTCTATAAATACTTTTATGACAACTCTTCAGATGTGCTCTTTGTTGTTGTTGTTTTTGTTGTTATATTATTATTATTATAGTCCTGCATTGATTTTGTCCAGGTAACTGATGTTTCTGCCATAGTTAAGGATTGTGGGGGTGGGTGGGCATTATTGCTAACATTATTTTGTTTATTTTCTTGTAAATAGATTTGTATTCATATTGTAAATATACTCATTGGGGCTAGTTTTTAAATTGTGGTTTCATTCCCCCTCCCCCACAGACAATGAATTGTACATATGGAGACTAGTTAGGATTTGCATAGAGACAATGAGGTATTATGGTAGATGTAGTAAGAAAGGTAAGTAAGAATGTGTTGTTTTGGTGTTAAGAATATTGTAGTATGTCTGGGTCAGTGTTTGTGGTTAGCTAAGTATAATATTAAGACCGAAGAAGACTCCTTTTCCCCAATCCCCATTTTTGGTCTTGTGCTACATTTTCTGTATTAATACAGAAATAAATATTGCTCTTTGCCATGGTACCTTGACTTAATTTAAGCACAGTACTAGACTGGCATTGAGCTCTCATCAATTTACAACTGAGCTGGCTAGATGTAACCATAAATTCTATGCTAACAGTTTCTTTTCTTGCACTTCTCACTTGTGGAACTTCCTCCTGGCTCTATGCATTCCAGCCAACTTTAATCTGCAAAAATTTAAATGCAATGTCAATTGCTATCTACTGTCCTGATTACTCTTTCCACTTCTTGCTCATTATTAAAGTTTCTGTTTCTAATTCTTCCACATCCTTGAGTTTTAGTGGCTTTATTGCCTTGCATGCGGTAAGCTTGATTAAAAAAAGTTTAAATGAGATGAATAGTTGTTCAACTTAGCTCTGGAAAAAAACTTGGAATTATAAAAGGACAGGACATATTTCATTAAGATATTTCATGAATCCAAAAGGCTTTTTTTTGACTTTTATTAAGCCAGAATATACTCACAGAGGTCATATTAATTATACTCTTCTAATATTAGGCCAGACCCCCTATTGCCTTTAGCATTATCCCAGTTCTTCGTGGTCTGGATTCAGTGATGTTCTCAAAGTACTCTTTCAAAAATCTGAGCTAATTTTGACTTACTTGAACCAGTCTAACCATTCTCCTCTACCCTCTTGCATTGACTAGAGATTTCTTTCTATAGAATTGTGGCTCACTGAGGTTTTTTTTTCTTTGTAAGCCCTAGAGATGGTGTTTGCATGAAAACCCTAGTAGATGGGCAGTTTTTAAAATGCCCAGACCTGCCAATTTAGTACTGACAACCATATTTCATTAAAAGTCAAAGCACCTTTTTTTCTCATTACTATTGTATTAAATGAAATTTTAGCACATTGCAATAACCATGAATAAAGGCTGATATCCATTACACTTCTGTCATGTCTCAGTGACCGATTACAAATCAAGTACTTAAGTAGTGTATATATATATATATATATATATATATGTGTGTGTGTGCAAATATATAGAAAAATATGAAAGAACATGTTAGGTAAATAATCCAAAGTTCTTTAGTATTTTTGTTTGTATTTTTAAAAAAACAGTGCTCAATATAAAAGTAGAGCCTAAATTATGATTATTTTTAAAAATAAAAAAAAAAAAAAAATATATATATATATATATATATATATATATATATATTATTAAAGAGAAGCCAAAAACATTTTTCCTTATAATGATTTTTTTTTTTTTTTCTAATATATTATACTTTATTTTCCATATTTTATCCTATATAAGTTTCAGGTCTTATGACCTTCATCAGGTGAAAAATGGTTATTTCCACATATTATTTAAAGAAATTAATTTTTTTCTTATGTTTAACTATTGTCTTTTTCTTAGAATTTGTATTAATACCAATTGTGTGTGTGAGAGAGAAGGTATAAACCCTAAAAAGGGAGTAAGAGAAAGAAAGAATATTTTTTCCTTTTTAAAAAAAACTTGCACCATTGTTTTAGTCATAACTGTATTTTTATTGTCAAAAGGATATTTAAAGACATTGCTAAAAATATGCAGAAACTGCTTAATATATATATATTAGACATATATACACATTATGTACACTGTATCTCAACCCCCACTCATAGGATACAATAATTTATTTATTTTAATATGTGTATTAAAAAAACGAAAATTAAAAAAATAACATCTTACTCATGTTGTTATTTATGTCGAGTTGTTAATAAAAGACAATTTAAAAACAAAATGTGTACAAAATAAACATTCCAAATCAAATTTGCTTACAGACTTCAGCAATTTGATCCGACACTAAACTGTTGGAACATAATATGATAAACTGATTAAATTCCAGTTTAAATCTGTTGATGCAAATATAACAAATAATGTCAATTACAGCTGCAAAGAATCAGAGTTTCCCTTTTTCTCTCTTGGGATAATGTAATAAAATTGAAAATATCAAGCAAAATAAAAGAGAAGAAAGAAAGAAAACCAAATTCTTTCTCTGCCCCACCCACTGTTCCATCCTTCTGGATCTGTATAACAATAGAATCTTTTAAATGGCAGGAAGATCTTTATTTAAGAAAAGAATACCGTTTGGTAGATTGCAACTGAAAAACAAAAACATTGGTTTCAATCTAAAGCACTTAAACTCCAAATTCAAATTTGTTGGTTTGAAGTAAAAAAAAAAAAAAAAAATACAAAACAAAATAGAAATCAATATGAGATCTATATTGAATCATAACAAGCCAAATTGATTTTGTTGAAAAGAAACAATGTAGACCAAATTACTTGCAGTGTTTAGAGCAGCAAATGCTCAGTATGACATTAGAAATTTGTTTAAGCTGAGCCCCATGACACTTTATCACTGATAGTCTTTGTTAAAAAATGTCATATCAATTGTATTTACTGTGAGGCAAAAAAAAAAAGGATGACATTATTAGCAATTTGTTTAAGCTGAGCCCTATGACACTTTATCACTGATAGTCTTTGTTAAAAAAAATGTCATATCAATTGTATTTACTGTGAGGCAAAAAAAAAAGGATGACATTATTAGCAATTTGTTTAAGCTGAGCCCTATGACACTTTATCACTGATAGTCTTTGTTAAAATATGTCATATAAATTCTAAAGAAAAAGAAGTAGAATTTATATCAAGAAGTGCTTTTCTGGAAGAGTTAATGATTTGGTTCAATTGACAAAATAGTAATATTTTAGGGTCTAATCACTTTACTTGCATTATTTACATTATTTGGACTGTTATCCTCATCTTCATTACCATATTCACAATGTTTCGGCTGTTGTATGCTCTGGCTTTTTTCAGGTGATTGGAATTTTGTACTGAACCCTTTATTTTGTCCATCGCACTTGAAATAACTGAGACATCTGAAAGAGGCATGACACGTAGAACTATACCATTCTACCCCGGTGGATGAAATAAAGGATTCAGTTCAAAATTCAAATCACCTGAATAAGGCCAGAGCTTACAATGGCCGAAAACTTTGTGCATATGGCAATGAAGATGAGGATAACAGTCTGAATAATGTAAATAATCATAATACCGCATCTCAGAGATCTAGAAAAATATTTAATTACTTTGTTACAACTTTGTATCAACATTTCATTCACAAAAAAAGGTGCATTATGGGTTTGGTGTTTCTTTGAACATTTTAAAGGATTTATGCCATTCTGGTAGAACGTAAATTTAAATCCTTGATGAGTTACAGACTTTGGTTATCATAGTTGTGACTGTACAAGACAAATCTAAATAAAATCCACTGACAAATTATATTGGGAAAAAATTATGAAAAATAATGTTGTATAAATACTTTTATTTGGTTAATGAGTTTTATTCATACCCGTACAGTCCAGACGAAGTCAAAGCTGTCATAAGTTGGTTGATTATGAGAAGGGTAATATCTCATGGCTCATTGCAAGTGATTATCATTCTTTACTGGGTGCTCCCATATCTTGGCCTCATACCTTTACATAGTAAATGAAAATTTATTGCTATTTTTTTGCTAAGCTTAACTAAATGAATCTACACAAATAATTTCATAACAATAAGTTCCTTGGGTGGGGATAATGGTTAACAAGCTGGTGAGATGTGAGTTCAATCATCACTGGGTGCCAAACTAAGTTAAGCTTAGTAAACAAGAATTACACAGCATTTTAAAAAACTGAGACAGAAAAAGTAACCTATGATGTGTGAGAGTTTGAGATCAACTAGTTTCATGTTTTATTGACCAGATACAACTACAGAAACATTGTCTTTAAATGCCATTAACATTGATTTCTTATTTGGAAAATTAGATAATTCATTGGGCCTTCATTTTTACTGGAGTAAATGATTTTCATTGCAGAAAAAAAAAAAAAAAAAGAAAGTCTTTGATTTTATGATAAATGTCTAGATAAATAAAAAGATTTACAAGAATATAACAAAAAAGAAAAAAGTTTTATAGTTGGAACTGATTTGGCCTCACAGATAATTTAGATAAATCTTATGATTTCAAACTCCTCTCTAAAAGTGGTACAAAAACTCCACTTGGAAAATGAATGGTTATAATTTTAAAATAACATTTAAGAAAACATTGTCTTGAGAAGTCTAATACATAACCATATTCCAATCATAATATGCAACCTCTAAATATTTTTACTTAAAAATAAAACAAAAACACTGCATTCTATTATAAAATTCACTAATAAATCAACAAGTTGGAGTAACTGGTAGCCAGATACCCAAGTAAGAAACAAGATATTGCATTGTAAAAAATATGATGTTTGTGTAAAGGTAATAATTTCTCTATCATATATCTTTTTCGTATTTCACAGTTAATTAAAAATAAAATAATTTAGGAAAAGCCTATTTCTTCCCTAGAAAAACTAATCTTTGTGGAGATGATTATAGACAACTAGTTTAGGCACTTGAAAGATGCCAAAGGAGAACACACTGAAATATTCTAAAAAGAGAGAGTTTAAATAATGCAATTAATGCAAATTTTTTGTCAATGACAATTATTTCTCTGTTTTTGCAAGAATTGTGCCTCAAAGGAAATGCACTTAAAACTTCATTTGCCAGAGGAACTAAGTAAAATTTAATTTTGGTTTCTTTTAATTATGACAAGTCAGAAACAGACATGTGTGCAAGAAAAAAAATTGCTAAAATGTAGAATAACTTGGATATAAAATAGGCACACATACAAACTTGGAATAACAATTGAAAATTATCTGGTTCTTTTTGTAGTGTTATTCTGAATTCTTAAAGAGGAAATCTTGCAAAGTCTGATGAAAGAACAAGTAACATCACTATTTCTTTGACATGTTTGCATTTATTTACAGAAATCCAAAGAAAGGAATAATAAATGTATGCTGCAGACATTTATTGCATCAAGAAAAAGTAATTGTTTTAGGAGTTCAGTGGAAACCCAAAATTGTTCAACCAACATTATGTCAGTGCAACATGAAACACTCGTAATATTTAATGATTGGATGTCAGCATTTGTGGGGTCAAGGTGTTTAAGAATCAGGCATCAAATCCATTGAAATCATTCACTCTTTCTGGAAGCGGTCTTGAAATTAGCAAAGTTTGATTGTAGCTTGGGAGCAGTAAATATTTGAAATAATAGAACCCAAGGAAAAAAAAAAATCAATAATTGTTTCTTATTTGCCCTGTGCTTAACTTTTATAACATTTGTTGTTGAAAAACCCTTTCAGCTTCAGAAGGAAACCTAATTAAACACGATCTACACAATGTAGCCTTGACGCCTGCCTTAGATATTTAACAAATCTTTTGTTAGCACCATGAATGGCAAAGGTTAACATGAACAGAACCTTGTTTTAGGATGCAGAGAAATATTAAATATTTTAACTCAACACTTACAATGTATAGGCCACCAGCTTTATTTCTAAGTTCATTTACAAAAGGGAATTTGAGAGGATAGGATTATAAAATTATACCATATCTTTTTTTTTTTTGTAAATGTAATTAATGGATAATAACACGGATTGGGGAATTGGAGAGCCGAGTTCAAGTTCCACTTGAATCCATTACATTCACTTACATGCTTATACCCATGGGAAAGGTATGAATCCTCTTCTTTCCCCCCAGCTATGGGTAAATAGCAGGACAGACTGGGTTCTCTAGCCTTGGATGGCAACTGGTCTACTGCAGAAAGAAATGGCAACTTACTGGTGGAAAAAATCTATCTTGTCAGTCATGTATCGAAAGATACATGATCGCCTAAGCATGTATCATGCATGTCACATAACTGAAGTTGTAAATAATGCAGTTTGTCAGTAATTCGTAAGCCTTGAGGAGTCAAAATAGTCAATATTTGTGTACATCCTGAAAAAACATTTTTATTTGCTAGTGTGGCACTATCATTGGAACATTTGATCTCAAATGTTTCTGTTTTATGGTTGGTTGATGGAGACCTTTAAGATTGTGCCTTTTATGCAGTAACCACTTGACCAAAAGGGAGCAAAAGAACAAATAAAAAGAAAGCATTTGGGGTCAAGTGACAACTAAGCCAGACATTGATGATTTCCAGTTGTTGGTCTATATTAACAGTCACATTTGGGATCAAGAAAGATTAGTTTTAATGCCATCAATTGATGTTGCCAGCCTCACAGGAAAATGTTGAGATGGGTAGAGAGTTAGTAAGAGGGAAGAATTGATTTATTAGTCAGACATGGCAGAATTTTTTCTCCCGAGTGTCACCTACCTATCCACCCAAACTGAGCAAGCAAAGCCCTTAATAAAACACCTAAATATATTAGAAACAAGGTTTGAGAAATCATTTCTTGCTGTAGCATTTATTTTCATATTCCATTAGCCTTGTGGGCAGCGGATTTTTCTCCGTTTTTGGTGCATACTAATATGAATAATAATCAAGACAAAGTAGCTGTTGTCCAGTTGGTGGAAAGAGTTGACATAGAGAGGAAGACCTCCATTGTATATTTACACTAGTGTTAATCTTTGTCATTTATAGATATTTAAGCTTTACATATAAACATTAATCTCACAAAAACGACTTTGGAGAAAAAAGATTTATACTTTACTTTCTGTCTATATTTCTGAGATAAGGTATTATGTACACCATTTACATTATTCGGGCTATTGTCCTCACCTTTGTTGCCATGTTTATCACAACGTTTCAGCCGCTGTGTGCTCTGACCTTCTTCAGGTAGTTGGAATGTTGAACTGAACCCTTTATTTTGCTCACTTGGGTAAACTGTTCTAGTTCCATGTGCCATGTCAGGACACATGGCACAGTGGATAAAGGCATTAGTTAGATCCAGTGACAGGACCCAAAGAGTGTGAGTTCAATACCTGGTTAAGGCGGTGGAGAACTTGGAGAGGAGAATTAACAGAGGATAACTGATAACGGACATCCATTAGACAAAGCACATGGAACTAGAACAGTCTACCCCGGTGAGTGGAATAAAGGGTTCAGTTCGACAATCCAACCACCTGAAGAAGGCCAAAGTGTACAATGGCTGAAACATGATAAATATGGTGACAAAGATGAGGACAATAGTCCGAATAAAGTAAATAGTATACTTTAATTTATATGACTGTCCTCTTCTCGTCTCAAGTGTGCAAAAATTTTTTTTCAGATTTACTAGTGGTCTATAAAAATATTAAGGAATTTGAAGAAAAATAGCCTAAAATTTACAGGTTAGAAGGAAATGGTCCCAGTTCTTCATTGGTTGGTTGGTGGTTCCTGTTTAGTGTCAAAATATCAACTTGTATAGATTATTTAATTCTGAAAACTAAATAGGAAAATTCAGACTTTATAATTCAAGAGAGTGTCATTATTTCATTATTAAATTTTAATTACTTAGCTTCATTTTTTTTTTTTTACCAAATAATCTTACAAAAATCAAAACAAGGAATGAAAAGTTGTTTCTGCTTACAAGAAATGAGATTAATTGTATTAAATTCCTTTTTATTTTTTTTGACAAAGGATGTCTTCAATTAAACTAGAAAAATGCATTGCTGGTAATTTTGCTAGAAAAATGTTTGCTATTTAACCATAACTGTGACCCACACAGGTGCTACTACCTCAGGTCAGGGTGGACCAAGGAACAATAGCAATTAAGAGGTGGTTCTATACTCCTCAAAATCTCCAATTTATTGATTAGAGGCCTTGCTGCCAGATGTAGTTTATCAAATTCTTCATTGGGTCTATAACTAAAAGTTTGTAACAAGTATCCCTCACGTTAACTGCTGTTCAAATTCCACCTGTTACTGGAAGGAATATATTAAAAGGCCTCTCAGAGAAATTCTTTGGCTACAATGACCAATTATTGATTTTCTGTGGCTTTCCAAGGAAGAATAGGAAAGGAAGAAAAATAACCAGTTAACATATATTTAACTAAGATGCAAACAGTAAAATAGCAACCACATATTTGATGCAAAATCCATAAAAACATTTCAATAGAATAAAAAAGGTTTAGGGTAATTGATCAGTGTTAGTGCAATAGAATGGAGATTTAAAATGTCAAGGTACAACTTGTATCAAGTAAAAATTATTATAGCTTGATATTTGAATGGGAAAAGAATCCTTGTAAAATCTTGCCAAATTAGGAAAATACAGCCTAAAGAAGCCTTCTCATGAAGTACCCTAGTATTGTACCTACCAAAAATAGTATTTATGCATGGATTGGTGCTTCAAACTGAAGATCAAAATGTAGTATCTGTTCTCTCTGAAAGTTATTACTCTAATATTTTCAATACATCAGTCAATGTTTTTTACAATAGCATTGATATTAAACAATTTTGACAAAATTTTCAGGATCAACATTTATTTGAGCAATATATAATGTGAGTTACAGTTTGTTTTTATTGGAAATAAATTCAATAACTTATTGGGTGATGTGAAATTAGGCTCATTATATATATATGCGAAGAAATATAGTTTTAAGATGTGCTATAGTTATGGAATAAGTGCTCAATATCAGAGATAGAGCGTGTGTAAATATAAAAGTGAAAATAACAGAATAAACTACAACAATCAACCCCAAAAAAGATTAAATAGCTTTAATTATCTTCCCAAACCAAAACAAAACTATTAAATAAGTGATATAAACAAATTTTTACTATGTTATAAAAACACCGATTAAAATAAAAAATAAATAAATATATAAGATAAGAAATAAAAATAAAAATAAATAAAAACAAGCAAAATAATTTAACCCAAATAAACAACTTCCGGTAAAATAACCGCCAAAATAGACTACCCACAATGCACCACTGACCTGCATATATAAATAGCCAAGAAAAATAACAGCACTCATGGCCTGACAATTGCATCTAGCATGAAACAGACTGTTGCCTCTAAGTGTTGACTTCTACGTTCACTTTTATATATACAGTGTAACCCGGATATAAGTGAGTTGTCGGGACCGGAGAAGAAGTCTCTTATATCCGGGTTTGGTCTATTTTGTTTAGGTAAGTATGGCTCTAATTTCGGACCAGAGAAAATCTCTCTTACATCCGGGTTACACTATATATATATATATATATATATATATATATATATATGTATGTATGTATGTATGTATGTATGTATGTATGTATAATCTAGTTATTGATATTTATTTTTTTAATTTTCAGCTCTGTCCTGGGTTGTCAGAAACATGTAACCTCATAAAACAAAATATTCCAAAATTATTGAGTGATAGAAACAGGATAATGAAAATAACAAAAAAGTGAGACAGGGATCAAAGAACAATAAACATACAGAAAACATTGACAAGAACAACAAAAAAAAAAAAAATGGCTTTAATAAAATTTCTAAAAGATTTGAGAAAAATTAAAAGATTTCTAATCAAATAATATGTATTGACAAACAAAAAAATATTTGAAGAAATAAAGATAAGTAGATGAGATGCAGAGCATTAAAAAATTGGCTGACGATATGAAAGCAACCAAACTACCACCTTTAAGTAATTGTCACAAAGAGAAACGTAGTTAATTGAAGAAGTACAGGAAAAATAATCTCTCATCAGTAACTTTTAATGATGGATGAAGAGCTATATTGGATGGACTTGATGGCTAGGTAAGAAGTTGGGTCCTTCATGAAAATATCAACCAATGGCTTAAAAAGGCAACAGGTTTAGTGGGAAAATAGTATTGTATGGTCCTTTCAAAGTTGATTATTGTTATGGTATATATTCATGTAAGATAATGCACCTTCATATTTAGTAAAGCTGACTATTGTCTGTCTCCATACACCTATGAAAAAATATTATGTGCTAAAACTGACATGAGGTACTGCTCATATAATTAAGTACATCATCAAAATTTTACAAATGTTGGTTGGTTAATACCAATTTCTTTGTGAAAATTGATTTAGATAAAAAAAATATCTGACCATTGTGTGTGTATACACACATAACTCAATTACACCTATCAAAATATGTAAAACATTACTCAAATTTAATGTATTTTAAGGTAACCGAATTTATGTAAAAAGTGTTCAATCGATAACAGTAAATACTCAAAGGATTTATTTCCTAAGATCATAAATCCTTTTGAACTATTTATATATATATACTATTTATATATATATATATATATATATATATATATATATATCAGCATTTTGTGTTAGCCAATAGATAAAAATACTTATTTGAAATGCAAAATTTTATTTACTGAATGATGATGGTGGTGGTGGTAACTTCTTGTTGTGTAATTAGAATGAAAACATTTTTTCTGTGCAGATATAATCAAACTACAGACATTTGTATGAAATATCCTGAAAATTTGAAATTAATGGCCATGGTGAATTTAAAATGGTCTGTACAACTGATTTGATGAATAAAGAGAAATTTTGAATAATTTCAGAGTTTACAAAAAGTAAAACTGTGACAGAAATTTCGAACATGATCAACAAGTGTCAGTGAATTGTGACAATGTTTGTTGAAAAATCTTGGATGACTGATGTTGGTTTTCTAAGAGCAAGCAGAAGTCCAATCTACATTCTAAATGAAAAGAGGAGATAAACTGTATGCGTTTTTCAGATTAGGACATTTTTACGCAATGTGGAAGAAGTTTTGGCTGCCTTGGCCTCTTTAAAAAAAACAATCATCCATAAAGAAAATCAGATGAAATGAGCAGCAAAACACATTAAGGTTGATTTTCCAGTCATTCTTTTTACTAATCAGCAATGATCCTAATTGATGACACACTCAGAGGTTGTGAAATCAACAAATGCTGCAATATTTGAGCTTATAGGGTGTAAAGTTAGTGACCCCATGATGCATTTTAGAAAATGTTAAGATGATAGATCAGGCACACACTGATTATTTTGAAGTCACATAGAATTATAATTCAAAATGAAGGTAAAATCTTTCAGAATGACTTTGAATAATCTGTGATGTTCAGTGAAGGAAAGTAAACAAAATTGGTTTCAAAGACATTCATTTCATGACGTAGCTTGATTCTTCACTCAACCATAATCTGAAGAGTAAAGGTTTACATCACTGGTATATTGCCATTGAGCAAAGATGAATTTTGGAATTCTATGGAGTCTGTTTCATCAAAAACAAAGAAACAGTTCACCAAATCAATACGTAAATAACTAAAAAGAGTTTTAGAGCACAAAGCGTGTTTGAAATTATTTTAATGACATTTTTCTTTTTTTTTTGTTGTGGGAAACATCTGCCTTTGTAAACTTTAAACCATTTGAAATTATAATTTTTAATTACAAAATTTCCTGGAGTCTCAATAACCTAGCTAATAATGTGAAACTTGGCAAATTTGGTAAAGTATATAAAAATTCCCATATTGTAAGAATGATGTGTAATCTACTATAATTTATAGTATATGAAATCACCTGCCTATTAATAGTACAAATATTTCTGTGAATACCTTCATTAGTTTCCTAAAAATTAAGAAAAATTAAAGTGGCTAATAATGTGAGCACACACACATTTATAACAAACCAAGCTATTGGTAAAGCATCAAAGAACAAGTCTACAACACTAAGCTTGTCAAAAAAAAAAAATATATTAAGACTAAGAAAAAAATATGATAGAAAAAGACATCTACTTATACAAAAAGCTGAAGTGTTCAATGCTTTTAGAAATTAAACTAAAACAGAGAAATAACACTAAAAAATTCAAACAGTTTTATCATTGCACTCTTGTTTTACTTTAGTGCTGCCCTTCTTCTCAGGACTGTAACATATTAGACACAATATCTGAAAGTATAAAAATGGTTTTCTCTCTCTACATTCATCTATGAAAATCTTTTGCTCAAAAAAGTTATTTACCAATTCACATGAAGACTAACACAAAGGAGAGAATGTTCCATTGTGGAGAGGGTTTCTTGCAAAACATTGCATTGAAGAAACATTTGCTTATACATGTTTTGAAAGATTAGACTTGTTTAAATTTAGCCTATAGTCTCAGGGGTTGATAAAAGCTTTTGAAACTTGACAGGGTTTTTAAAAACTTTCAGGCCAAGATAAACTAAGTAAATTTATCATTATGAATTCTATATATAGTGGGTACATGTGTTTGGTGATTTTAATGCTCATCACATCAAGTGGCTTAATCATTCTACTATTACTGATGTTGCAGGTATTTAGACTGTCAGTTTTTCAGTTGCTCAGTTTCTCAGTCATATCGTGGATTTCTCTACTCATTTCCGTAATAATTCTGATCAACATGCTTCTTTACTTAATTTGTTCCTTACCTTCTCTCCAGGCTTTTGTCAAGATTCACAACTGTCCTCTTGACAATTTGGATCGTGTAGTATCTGTTGATATTTATTTTGGGTTGTCTATTAGACATGAATGGCCTATTCACAAGACATCTTCCTGTTACCCACATACATATTGCAATTCATTTTTTATTTTGTGACATGCCTTGCAGTGAAATTTTTCTCTATCGAGAATTGTGCTATTGAGGTTCTGTCATAGGTAAAAGCAGGTATTGATGCTTTTGTGCCTTCTCATAAATATCAGGTGAAACCAAAATCTTGGTTCCCACCTGCCGGTTCAGCCACTATAGCTGACAGGAATCTGGCTGTACCAATGTGATAATTCTGATCCTCTGTGTCTGCTCATAATAATTATAAATGTATCTTCAAAGAGGCTGAGACTTTGCTTGCTGGTAGAATGAGATACTGTATTATCCTTTAACAACTTTGTTTCTCATTACTACTAACATCTCTGTGAGTGTGTTAAATAAGTCTTTTACCCCCTTCCCCCCACACACTCTTCAGTCAATTTAAGGTGTTATCTTCTGTTGATAAAGTAGAAAGTTTTGCTTGTAAATTCTATCCTATTCTACTCCTGACACATCTGGAGTCTCTGTGTCGGGCTTGCCAATTACGGCTGAGACTCTGTGTCGGGCTTGCCAATTCTGGCTGAGACTCTGTAAATGAGATTGCCAATTAGGCTGAGACTCTGCTGGGCTTGGTCTACGGGCTTGCCAATTACGGCTGAGACTCTGTGGGGGGCTTGCCAATTACAGCTGAGACTCTGTGTCGGGCTTGCCCTTTGGCTGTCTGTGTCAGGCTCATTACTACTAACAACTCTGTGAGTGCCAATTCTGGCTGAGACTCTGTGTTAAAGAAGTCTTTTGAGACTCTCAGGCTTACAGCTGAGACTGTGTCAGGCCCCACACACTCTGTGTCAGGCTTGCCAATTACAGCTGAGACTCTTTCAGACTCAATTTAAGACTCTTATTTGCCAATTCTGTTGCCAATTACGGCTGAGATAAATCAGGCTTGCCTGTGAGACTCTGTGTGTTTGTCCAGCTGAGACTCTGTGTCGGGCTTGCCAATTCTGGCTTGGGAATTCTGGCTGAGACTCTTGTCAGGCTTGCCAATTACAGCTGAGACTCTGTATGCCCTATTCTGAGACTCTGTGTCGGGCTTGACAGCTGAGACTCTGTGTCAGGCTTGCCATCTGGCTGAGACTCTGTGTCGGGCTTGCCAGTACGGCTGAGACTCTGTGTCGGGCTTGAGCTGAGACTCTGTGTGGGCTTGTCTGAGACTCTGTGTTGCCAATTACGGCTGAGACTCTGTGTCGGGCTTGCCAATTACGGCTGAGACTCTGTGTCAGGCTGTGGCTGAGACTCTGTGTCGGGCTTGCCAATTACGGCTGAGACGGCTGAGGCTGAGACTCTGTGTCGGGTCTGGACTTGCCAATTACGGCTGAGACTCTGTGTCGGGCTTGCCAATTACGGCTGAGACTCTGTGTCGGACTTGCCAACTACGGCTGAGACTCTGTGTCGGACTTGCCAACTACGGCTGAGACTCTGTGTCGGGCTTGCCAACCACGGGCTGAGACTCTGTGTCGGGCTTGCCAATTACGGCTGAGACTCTGTGTCGGGCTTGCCAATTACAGCTGAGACTCTGTGTCGGGCTTGCCAATTACGGCTGAGACTCTGTGTCGGGTTTGCCACCACGGCTGAGACTCTCGGGCTTGCCAATTACGGCTGAGACTCTGTGTCGGGCACGGCTGAGACTCTGTGTCGGGCTTGCCAATTACGGCTGAGACTCTGTGTCGGGCTTGCCAACCACGGCTGAGACTCTGTGTCGGGCTTGCCCATTACGGCTGAGACTCTGTGTCAGGCTTGCCAACCACGGCTGAGACTCTGTGTCGGGCTTGCCAATTACGGCTGAGAGAGTCTGGCTGAGACTCTGTGTCGGGCTTGCCAATTCACGGCTGAGACTCTGTGTCGGGCTTGACGGCTGAGACTCTGTGTCGGGCTTGCCAATTACGGCTGAGACTCTGTGTCGGGCTTGCCAATTACAGCTGAGACTCTGTGTCGGGCTTGCCACCACGGCTGAGACTCTGTGTCGGGCTTGCCACCACACGGCTGAGACTCTGTGTCGGGCTTGTACAGCTGAGACTCTGTGTCGGGCTTGCCAATTACGCTGAGACTCTGTCGGGGCACCACGGCTGAGACTCTGTCACTGGCTGAGACTCTGTGTCGGGCTTGCCAATTACAGCTGAGACTCTGTGTCGGGCTTGCCAATTACGGCTGAGACTCTGTGTCGGGCTTGCCAATTACAGCTGAGACTCTGTGTCGGGCTTGTGTCTGGGGCCTTGCCAATTCACGGCTGAGACTCTGTGTCGGCTTGCCAATTACGGCTGAGACTCTGTCGGGCTTGCCAATTACTGGCTGAGACTCTGGGCTTGCCAATTACGGGCTGAGACTCTGTGTCGGGCTTGCCAATTACGGCTGAGACTCTGTGTCGGGCTTGCCGGGCTGAGACTCTGTGTCGGGCTTGCCAACCACTGGCTGAGACTCTGTGTCGGGCTTGCCAATTACAGCTGAGACTCTGTGTCAGGGCAATTTGAGACTGCCAATTACGGCTGAGACTCTGTGTCGGGCTTGACTTTACGGCTGAGACTCTGTGTCGGGCTTGCCAATTACGGCTGAGACTCTGGTGCCGGGCTTGCCACTCACGGCTGAGACTCTGTGTCGGGCTTGCCACCACTGGCTGAGACTCTGTGTCGGGCTTGCCAATACGGCTGAGACTCTGTCGGGCTTGCCACCACGGGCTGAGACTCTGTGTGCTTGCCAACCACGGCTGAGACTCTGTGTCGGCTTGGACGGCTGAGACTCTGTGGCTTGCCAATTACGGCTGAGACTCTGTGTCGGGCTTGCCAATTACGGCTGAGACTCTGTGTCGGGCTTGCCAATTACGGCTGAGACTCTGTGTCGGGCTTGCCAATTACGGCTGAGACTCTGTGTCGGACTTGCCAATTACGGCTGAGACTCTGTGTCGGGCTTGCCAATTACGGCTGAGACTCTGTGTCGGGCTTGCCAATTCTGGCTGAGACTCTGTGTCAGGCTTGCCAACCACGGCTGAGACTCTGTGTCGGGCTTGCCAATTACGGCTGAGACTCTGTGTCGGGGCCAATTCTGGCTGAGACTCTGTCGGGACCAATTCTGGCTGAGACTCTGTCGGGCTTGCCAATTGCCACTCACTGGCTGCTGTGTCGGGCTTGCCAATTCAGCTGAGACTCTGTGTGTGGGGCTGAGACTCTGTGTCGGGCTTGCCAATTACGGCTGAGACTCTGTGTCGGGCTTGCCACGGCTGAGACTCTGCTTGAACGGCTGAGACTTGGCTGCCTACGGCTGAGGCCTGAGACTCTGTGTCGGGCTTGCCAATTACGGTGAGACTCTGTGTCGGGCTTGCCAATGCTGAGACATATTACGGCTGAACTCTGTGTCCATGAGACTCTGTGTCGGGCTTGCCAATTTGAGACTCTGTGTCGGGCTTGCCAATTACGGGCTGAGACTCTGTGTCAGGCTTGCCAATCTGAGACTCTACTGTGTGATATGCATACAACTCTGTCCATAGTTTCTGCTATCATCTCTGAATTGAATCCTCACAATGTATATGAACTTGATGTTATCTCTGCAATAGTCCTTAAGAAATATTTTTATATATAAATAAAACAATATAAATTACGAATGTTGCCACCTAAGAAAAAAAAACATGAAAAAATTATGTGTCATGATCTGCCACATTTGCTTTTAAAAACACTGCTCATGACACTAAGAGAATCACAGCAAAGGCAAAACTGTTAATGTTATTAGCAAACTGTTGTTGTTAACACCAGTAACCTTGGTCAACCGACGTGATATATGCATCAATTCCAGGCCCTACCAAGTTACTTCATTTCCACTCATATCTTCGGTATGAGCAATACAAAGAATTCCATTACTTTTTAATTAAAACTAGTTCCTATTCAATTTTTTTCCAAAGTCCTTGTTATAGTCCAATTTCTTTTATGTAATTTTTATTTATTTTATATTAGTTTGTAGAGATTTGATTCTTTCAAGAAACCTATAATTTTGGCAGGGTTTATGTTTTGGAACATTTTAAGAATTGGAACTTGGTAGTATTTATTGGGTATTTTACTGTATTTTTGCATTCTGTTAACATAATATTTACTATTAGTCTGTGATTGCAATTTGGGCATTTGTTGTCCTCTGAGCAGGTGTATGTTGGTTAATCATGTCAGCACTATTTCTTCTTAGCCAGGTACAGACTTCTTTTATTATTTAATTTGCTTTTAGTCAGTCTTCATATAGTTTATTATGTTGATTGGTAACCCATCCTGTTTGCCATTCTTCCCTTATTTATTTTGTGATTTTCTTTTTAAAATCTGTGTAGTAGTATATCTTTACTTCTGCTATTTACATATTAACAAATTTCTTGGTCAATATATCAGCTTCTTCATTCTCTGGGATACCAAGAGAATATCCAAGAGAATATGACTACTTTTTGATCTTTTATTATATTTTGGTATTTTCCTATTCTATTATGTATGTATGGATGGATGGATGGTTAGATTCTTTTTTCCTTTATAGCTATGAGGAAAGTTTGTAAATGACATTTTTGTTTTGGTAGATTGATTTTGAGGTCAAATGCCATCTTCAAGGTTTGTAATTCTACAGTAAAAATTGAGGTTTGTTTTCTTAATTCCTGTTCTTTTATTGTTTCCTCTTCTTAATGTTTTTCTTTTTTTCATATTCTTTCACACTCAGTGGCTTTATCGCCTTGCATGGGGTGAAATGATTTAAAAACAACAAAAAAAAAACTCAGGTGTCCTGATTAATATTGTAACCGAGTTTCATACTATGTGATTGCCAGATGATAACAACTGGTTCAAGAAAGCTGTTCAAAAGACAAAGAAAGGGTGTAAACATACACACTTCAATTAAAAAAAGAAATAAAATCTCAAAGTGCATGAATTTTGGTAGAGTTAGGGAATGGCAGCTACGTAATTAACAATTAAGTTTTAACTTCTATGAAGTTGTGTTGCCTCATATCAAAGAACAGAATGAGTGAAAACTAAACTATCCATTATTCGGACTGTTATCCTCATCTTCATTGCCATATTCACAACATTTCAACCTCTATATCTCTGAGATGAGGTATCATGATTATTTGCATTATTCAGACTGTATCCTCTTCTTCATTGTCATATTCACAATGACTATATCTCTGATATCATTAGTATTATGATTACTAGCATTAATTCGGACTGTTATCCTCATCTTCATTGCCATATTCACAAAAACTTCTATATCTCTGAGATGAGGTATCAAATTTGCATTAAGACTGTATCCTCTTCTTCATTGTCATATTCACAATGTTTTGGCCTCTATATCTCTGATATTATTAGTATTATGATTACTAGCATTATTTCCATTATTCGGACTGTTATCCTCATCTTCATTGCCATATTCACAACATTTCAACCTCTATATCTCTGAGATGAGGTATCATGATTATTTGCATTATTCAGACTGTATCCTCTTCTTCATTGTCATATTCACAATGTTTTGGCCTCTATATCTCTGATATTATTAGTATTATGATTACTAGCATTATTTCCATTATTCGGACTGTTATCCTCATCTTCACATATTCACAACATTTCAACTTCCATATCTCTGAGATGAGGTATCATGATTATTTGCATTATTCAGACTGTATCCTCTTCTTCATCATCATATTCACAATGTTTTGGCCTCTATATTCTGATATTATTAGTATTATGATTACTAGCATTATTTCCATTATTCGGACTGTTATCCTCATCTTCATTGCCATATTCACAACATTTCAACCTCTATATCTCTGAGATGAGGTATCATGATTATTTGCATTATTCAGACTGTATCCTCTTCTTCATTGTCATATTCACAATGTTTTGGCCTCTATATCTCTGATATCATTAGTATTATGATTACTAGCATTATTTCCATTATTCGGACTGTTATCCTCATCTTCATTGCCATATTCACAACATTTCACTTCTATATCTCTGAGATGAGGTATCATGATTATTTGCATTATTCAGACTGTATCCTCTTCTTCATTGTCATATTCAATGTTTTGGCCTCTATATCTCTGATATTATTAGTATTATGATTACTAGCATTATTTCCATTATTCGGACTGTTATCCTCACTGAGATGAGGTATCATGATTATTTGCATTATTCAGACTGTATCCTCTTCTTCATTGTCATATTCACAATGTTTTGGCCTCTATATCT
>CAHIKZ030004831.1:1517500-1720000 GCA_903632075.3 Acanthosepion pharaonis
TGTTATTGTTTTGGAATGTGCGGTCGCAACGCTGAGTTTGAATTTAAATTTTAAGGTTCTGCGTTTTTGTACAAATATAGCAATAAGAGAATTCTTTTTTAGTGGTAGATTTTCCGTGAATATGGCATGAACTATATTGTTCAATAATTACAGTAATGTCACACTTATTATCCGAGAGTTGCACGTTGGATCAGTTATTTTAATTTCAATTAAAAGGTGCAAATATAATTTATAAATTCATGAATCATTCATCCAAAAAACAAATAACACATTTCTCATAGCATTTTTTCATTTAAAATCTTCAGGCACACTGGGTTGTAGATTAATATTCTTTCATTTTTTTATTATTATTTCATTTAGATTCCTCGACTAGTTTCGGCCAAAATGGCCATCATCAGGAGAAGAAATATTTCTGCTTGCTGGTAGCAGTAAACTACAGAAATGAATTATATATATTATATGTATGTATATATCCAAATAAGAGAAAGAACAAATAGAGTAAAAATCCACAGTTCATAGCATTTACTTTTTTTAAGAAAGTCCTCAATGCAATGCAGAGCAAAATATTAATTTCTTTTATTCTAAGAGATTATAATTTTAAATTGCTACACAAAAGCTTTCAGGTTTCAATACTACAACTGTACTTCCTCAGGCAATGGTTGGTAATTGGAGATAAAAATGATTTTTTTTAGGGAAATTTAAAAACAAATTGTTACCTCTTTTCTGAAAGTAAAAGTGTGGGGAGGCATAAAGTCAGAATTAAAAAAAATATACTTGTGGGTATGTCACAATTAACCAATTGAAAGTCAGATCTATGCTAAATAGGAAAATAAGGTCAGAGGGTGGAGGTGGGTGAGTTATTTTTCATCAAACTGGTGCTTAGGAAAGTCATCATTGACATTTGTAGAGGAAGCTTCTTAAAAGTAACCTGTTGATAAATGTAAAAATCTGGAACATCTATATATGATGCTAATAATACTGAATAGATGGCAAAACATCATAATATTATAGTTGAATAAACCAAAAATAATTAATTATCCATAGAGGGTGGACCATTATATACTAATAAATGTCTGAATGATTGGATTTCTCTGTATCCTTGGAAACAGTTAATTGTGAATTTATATGTGCATTTAAAACTCAGTAAATTTAAAAATAACTTATTCCAATATTCCCTTGAAGATGAAACAACTAATTTAATTATATAATTAAATTTAAAGTTTTTAGCTTCCGTTTTTGAAACATGGTTATTACTGTGTAGCAAAAAAAACCCATATTTTCAATCAATTAACTTATATATATATATATATATATATATATTACTTGAAAAATCAGGTGGTCAGTTGAATCAGCTAGATTGGTTTCAACCTTATGGTATCCTCAGGAAATTTTTATCAAATGACCACTTAACACTTTTTATGTTTTAAAAACTAAAGAACGCTATTGTAACTGCATTGGGGAGGGGTTAAATTACATTTTTTTTATCCATCCTCACATGCAATTAATAAAAATTTTTTGATATGTAAGCAAGGGCTTAAGACTTTGGATTTCTGGTCAAAAAGGTTTTTTGAATCCGGAAATGTCATAATGACTAATTTTCCTGTTGGCAGAAGTTGCAAATATGGTTGTGACTGTTGTATGGTTTTGATTTTCCACCTTATTAATATATACTTGGTTTTTTTTTTTTTTTTTGTGTGTGTGTGTGTGTGTGTGTATGAAGAGTTGCTGAAAATTTCTCAGCCTGATAAATTGTCTTCAGATTAAATTCTGATGTTTGTTTCTGATTTTAGGAAGTGGTTCGGGCCTTGTGTGTGTGTGTGTGTGTGTGCGTACATTTTATATATTATGTATACATAAACACATTGTATTTTATCTATGTAGATACACAATTTTGTAAGAATCTGTCAGTTAACCTTTTTACGGAATACATTTCATCCACCAATCCAAAGTGATGTTTCAGATCCTGTATTCTGAATGCTTCTACCATAAAATGATTTATACAAGGCATCTAAAGAAATACTGCTTATCAAGTTGAATAAATTCTCAATAAATGAGGCTGTCAGAAAAAAAAAAAAAAAATAAGTAGTATCAATTCTGCTTGAATTAGAATTTGCAAAAGAGTCTTTAATGTTTGTTTTACTAAAACTTTAAATCTTTATTTTTTTCATTAAAATTTATTTAAATTCAAAGCAGCAGGTAAAAGCCATTGCATCTGCAACCATGCATAGTGAAAATTTGCATTTAAAAATCAGGAGGCGGAGAGAGGACAAGGAAGACAGGCATAAATAAGTGGAGAGGAGTGGAATGAACATACAAGGTGTTTCTTGTGTTGCAGATCGTTCAAATAGAAAATTTAAGTTCTTCATTTGAGGATTTTTCCTTGCGGGCTCTGCTGTTCATCATGGGATACCAATTACCCAATGATCCAAAAATCTCCCACCTTTTCCATCTTTATATGTCTTATTCACTTCAATATCTTCACAAATAAAAGGAATGTTTGGCAAAGAACCAAACTGATTCCAATTACACTGTCTATGCAGTTGCCTTTGTCCACTGAGAAACATCAAGTGATTATGAACGTTTGGACAGTTACAAACAAGAGGCTTTTATTTAGGATTAGATATATATATATATATATATATATATATATATTCCAAGCATAGCTTGGATGTGGCACAAGGCTGAAATTATGGGACACCCAGTGAGGATCAAACTCACTATTCAGTCATAATTGTTCTAGCAAGACAAGCTAACTAACAATTACTCCACCTCGAGGTGCCCAATAGTGATTTTCCAAGCATAGCTTAGATGTGGCAAAAGGCCGAAAGTAGGAGGGCACCCAGTGAGGATCAAACTCAAAACTCGGTCGTAGAGACAAACTTGCTAACCATTATACCACCTCGGAGTGCGCAAGGATTCTCATAAATATATATATATATATATGTGTGTGTGTGTTTTGCAACCAAATGTCTAAGTATAACATTTGTAAACATGTTCAAAAAGCCAATCATTTTGCAACAGACTATTAAGAGATGACTATCAAGCAGTTACTGCTAAAAATTGGTTATTTATTTGTGGAATTTGTGTTTCTAGAAAATGTGGTTAAAAATTCCAGTCAAATATTTGTCAAAACTGGTAATGGATATAGAAATAAATTTAAAATTTTACAGGTAGATGTCCTAACAGAACTCAGTCTCTTTCTAATCTTTCATTCCTTTCTTTCCAGTTGTTTGACTGCCAGAATGATGAAAAGTTGATTAAAGCATGAAACAGAATTGTTTTCTCAATAAATAAAGGAGACAATTGATTAAAGTTGAGAAAAATAAATTCTTTGAAAACTTTAATTGATGAAATAATGCAGTTGATTTAAATTTCTTTTTTTACAGCTTATTTAAAGCTGAAACATATTTTTGAATTGTAGGAGGTTACTTACAGGACTCAGTGTTCCCAAGCAGTTCCCTGACCGAGATCAATGCCACTTTAGTGATCTAATGGAAGCAGGTGTTTTCAGTTAAAATATGACTCTTATCTTGTGATAGTGAAACATGCCAAGAGGCAAAATCAATCATGAAGCAAAAGTGATGGAGATTTTGAGCTTTTTTTTAACTAAATTTAAGAATATCAATTAGGCATAGAGAGGTAGTTGCTATTGAATCAATGTTATTGAATAACATTACAGCTTCTATGTAGCAGCATTTTGCAATTTCTCATCAACAGATTCATCAATTCTGATCCCATGACAGCCATGACTTATAAATTCCCAGTAATTATTGACCGATTAGCAGTTTGAAGGATGGAGTGGAAATACCAATGATGATGCTAATATCTCAGACTTCAATAGCACTGGTTGTAGGCCAAAGTGCAAAAGGCAGGAATTTGATATTGATGCAGTTATACTTCCATTAAAAGGCATTTTGTATATTTGCAGGAAAATTATTGCAGTTTCTATGTAAAGACAAAAACCAGATGACTACTATACTACTAGAGCAGAGTGCTACCTCTCTCTCTATATATATATATTATATATATATATATATATATATAACTAGACTAGTTTCGAAAAACCCTCAAATTTTTGATTTGCTAATCAAATCAATCTCGAGGGAAAAAAGGTTTTAAAAAAAGAAAGAGCTACAAACATGAACTTCTGTCGACAAAAAATTGCACAGATGCCGGTCTGAAGCCCAAAGAAAAAACCCCGATACGAGTAAACAACTAACAAAGTGCTCAATACAACCGTAGAGCAGACCTAGATACACCTAGTGAACCAGACAAACCTCCCTAGGTGTGTATATATATATATATATATATATATATAACAATGTATTATTTTATATATCAACAAACAGTATTTAGAAAAATATGACAAACTTGAAAATTTCTTCTGATGCATTTCACAAGAAATTTTCCAGTTTGTTATGTATATATATATATATATATGTGTGTGGAAATTATTTTCGGATAGAGTGTATCTGTAAAGGAACAAAATGAATGAAAAGACAAGAGGAAAGCTATTACTGAACACACCATAATCTAATCAAAAGTTAAACAATATTCATTTAAAAAAAAAAAAAAAAGAAAAATTATGGATATTAATTGTTTACTTTTTACAAAACTTTGAATTATGACACTGTCCTCCACATATTTTGACTGACCTTTCAATCACCTGATGAATATTCTTGAATGTTCTCAAATTTAAAAGTCTTGATAAACCAATGACATCCTTGCTTTTGTATATAAACACATGCAACAACAACCTCTCTTAATGCAGACAAAATTATCAGCTCACTCTAAGCCAATCAGAAGACTCCAAAGATTCTTATTCTGGACAACCCAAACTGTACATTCATTACTTGCATTATTTACACTGTTCAAACTGTTATCCTCATCATTGCCATATTCACAACGTTTTGGCTGAGGTACATTTCAGCTTTCTTCAGGTGAACTGAAGCCTTTATTTCATCCATTGAGGTTAGATCCAGTGTCTAGACCCAAAAAGTTTAGACTTCAATACCGGGCTACAGCAGTGGTGAACCAAAACTTGGAGATTTGAGTTAAAGGGAAATAACTGAGACATCCGGAAGAGGCATGGCACGGGGAACTAGAACAATCTACCCCAGTGGATGAAATAAAGGCTTCGGTTTGAAATTCCAATCACCTGAAGAAGGCCGAGTATACAATGGCTGAAATGTTGTGAATATGGCAATGAAGATGAGAATAACAGTCTGAATAATGTAAATAATGCAAGTAATCATAATACCTCATCTCAGAGATATAGGCAGATGTATGTTCCTTATCCAACCCAAAGACCAAGGAATACTGTGTTCTGTCAAGGTTAAGTATCATCCATATTTCAGAAAGTGCATTTTAGATGCATTAAATACTGGCAAGTCTGCTAAAACATTTATCAAACTATTTAATACGAAGAATGGTTGTTTAACCTTCTAATGGCTGTCATGCTTTACAAATCTCAGATGGGCCTAATTAAGCAGCCAGAACTGAATTATTGATTTATTATTTCATGACCTCTGCCGGCCCAGCAAAATATTATCCATTCTGGAGACAAAGTGATGGGAAATTAGTAGTTTAGCTGGACAGATAATTTGTTTAAATCAATTGTTTACCTGTACAGATAAATTTCCTGTAACATATTTATAGTTCAAAAACAAACAATATAGTCACATAAAATTTATTTTTTATTTCTATAGATTTTCTTAACACTGGTGGAATTTATTTTATTATAGATTGACTTAAGATTCGAAATAAAATCTTTTGTATGAATTTACGAGTGTGTTTCTTGATTTTGACAATTTGAAGGCAACACAAAAACCCCATTAAAAGTAATACGCCCCTCCACAAAAAAAGAACTGAAAGAAAAAAGTCACATTTATTTATAAACTTTGTTATTTGTGAGTTACAGATTTATTAATAAATCTACATTTTAAAATATTGCCTTCATATGTAAATTAATTTTCTAAAATTAAACTGAAAAGTTTTCAAGGATTTGACTATTAATCTTTGTTATAATTCATACAACAGCTCAAATAATAATATATTGATACATACACAGCAATTTAAGTTAGTCTACAATTGTCATGACTACCAACAGATATAGCAGAGTAATTGTCTAACCATTATAATGTTTGGAGTAGCTATTGCACTGTTTGAACACATGAGCATGTACTAAAACCATCTATTAGTAGTAGCTACTCCTTTTTTAGCTTCTGGGCATGTGTTAAGAAAAAAAGATGGCTGCATGCATAGAGCAATTTCAAAAGATTAACCCTATTTTATGCTGTATCATAAACCATGATTCTCTCCCCCACCCACTCAAACAAAGTCCATGGTCAAGACTTTACAATCCTTCACTCACCAGGAGAGTAAGTTCAACCACGTCCATTTCTTCCTTTGAACAGAATCTGTTGGAATAACATTCTTTGAATTTATACACTCTTTCAGGAATTAGCATTGCACATTTTCTATACTCAAGGTTAGTTCCTGATAGAACAAAAGAATAAACAAAATGAGAAATGTTTCTGTCTATATTTCTGAGATGAGGTATTATGTACATTATTTACATTATTCGGACTATTGTCCTCATCTTTGTTGCCATATTTATTATGTTTTGGCTGTTGTACACTCCGGCCTTCTTCAAGGACACCTGGCACAGTGGATAAAGGCATTAGTTAGATTCAGTGACAGGACCCAAAGAGTGTGAGTTCAATACCCGGTTAAGGCAGTGGAGCACTTTCAGAGGGAAATTAACAGGAGATAACTGATAACTGACATCCATTAAAACATGGCACGTGGAACTAGAACAGTCTCACCCAGTGAGCGAAATAAAGGGTTCTGTTCAATATTCCAGCCACCTGAAGAAGGCCGGAGCATACAACGGCTGAAACATTGTAATAAATATGGCGACAAAGATGAGGACAATAGCCCGAATAATGTAAATAATGAAAAATGTTTATTCTATTTCTTTCAATCAATTCAACATGTCATTTTTGTTTTTAAATACACAACACTTTCTCAAATGCAATCCCACAAACAATTTCATTGATGCATTCATTTTTCTGTCTATTATCTTCCTGTGCCTGTGACAAGGATATTAATCAGATGACAGACAATGAGGTAAAACTTGGAGAGTGATGGGTTCATGCCTTTTCCAAGGCAACAAATTTCTCTGATTTACCATTTTCATTAAGTTTTCTAAACTGTTGCCACATGAAAAACTTCCAGTTACAAATTTTAAAAAAACATTTACTTTCATGAAAACCTGGATTTTGTAATGGTTTGGATAAAATAAAAACTGAATTTAAAAAAAAAAAGAAAGAAAGAAAGAAAAAAACAAACATTTTTGAATATTTTCAAGAAGCCAATGTAATGGATATTTTTCATTTAAAGCAAAAAAGAAATTTTGATATAAAAATGAATGAAGTAACATTGCCTTTTCTTTTTTCTCTGCCATGCAAAAGGTTTAGCTTTTCATGTCAACTTGAATTTTGATGTTATCAAAAATTTGATATTTTTGTATAAGCAAATATTTGTTAGTTGAGATTAAGTTTAAAGACAAAAGGGTAGATAAATCTAAACATCGGGCAATAAAATAAATTTGGTCTGAAGCAGATTTGACGGCTTTCGAGAGAATCTATGCTCTTAAAAATCTCAATATTTCTTCTTTGAATTAATTTTATTGAGTCTGAAATGACAAACACAAAGATAATGTAAGTTAGTTTCAATGCAAAAACATATTCAAGTTTCATGTTTAACAGATAAAAAAAGGGGTTTTATTAAGTATTATTTATAAAAGGTATGGGAAGATGGCCAAGTGGTTAGAACATTCACATGACCATGAGCCTCATGTTTGAATCTCACCAGGGTTGATTTGTCAGGAAGGAGACTTCCTGATGTTATCAAACTGGAGGAGTTGATCCCAGTGTGCGGCACATTTGGAAAGTGCCTGAAGACCATATCAAGGGTTGACCAAAGTTTTGTGAATGAAATTGGGTATATGGAGACCTTGGGGACTGTCAATAGTTGTGCTAGCACAAAGTCAAAAGTCATCATGGCTGAGGGCTTGAGTGTGCTGGCTTTGTTCAAATTGTTGATCATGCTAGATAACACACACTTTCCCAGAAACTGTAACTAAGCATAGTTGCAGTATAAACCACATGTGGTGCTCTGCAGGTGTTGAATAAACACAAATGCACCTGAGCAAGTGTCTGCAATAGGGATTGGCTAGCTGCCCTAGTAGACGGCTGTCCTCAAATATCAGTGGCCAGCTATACATGCATTTATAAAAGGTAAATTTTGAAAACTGCTTAAAAAACCTAATAGCTAATATTTTTAGTTAAGAAAGAAAATAACTAAAGCCAGTCTCGAATTTTCACAATGGAATCTCAAATACAACCTACTTTTAGAATAAATTCTTATACCTGGAACTTATTTCTATGCAACAGAATTAACGTCACTTGACTAAAATCATTACATTCAATATTTTTCTCCACTTTTTCTGTTTGAAATCCAGACTTGTATCTGTGCATTTTCCAAAACTCCTGAAGCTGGTTGGCAAAATTCCATGGAATCAAGTGTAAGAAAACTTGTCAAATGAAAGCAGTACACAACATTTGTATGATTTTTGCCTTAAGAACAATGGATGTGGAGTCATTGCTTTTCTTGTCTGTCATTTTAGGAGTTTATGATATATTTACACAAGGATTCGTGATCAAAACTAATTAAAATGATTTATGATTACTGAAATTTCAAGGCAGGCAGGTGTTTTCTCTTAAGAAAAAAAAAGGAACAAAATTTGTGTTAATTGTTCCAGACTTGAAGATAATTCAGTTATATGTCTTCATTTTTCACGAATTTTATGGAAAAGAAAATTTATTCAATTTACAAAAGATACCCGATTTTATCTTTAAAAGTTTAGATTTGAAATGATTTCATGATGCTAGTAAGGTTTTTTTCCCACAGCTGTTAGCCATTTTTGCTGAAGGCATAATTGGTGAAACTACTGTGGTGGTACTGAGCAAGCGAAGGACCGGATGTTAACCCTCAGAGGTCTAGATAGCAAATGACCAATACTGGTCTTTGCGCACCAGGCTCGACGCATAAGTTCCGGTGGAAAATCAAAAAGAAATAAAAAGAATATAATAAGCAATTTCCACCAATTAAACGGCCCCGCGCCATATCCAACAGTTTGTTTCAGCATACTGACTCAGATCCGATGGACACACATAAATAGAATGATGAATTCACTTCTGGTCAGAAAGCCTTGAAGTTACCATCATAGAATGTCGCTACGCTTTTCTCACCCATCAACCCGACGCCTCCAGTTTTCCTTCACCAACGGAGATATCAAATGACACCTACCAACCCATTGACCTCACCTTTCATCTCCTGGGACCCGCACGCCTAAACTTAAGTATTCACAAAATGACACTTTAATTCCTTTCATAATCTGATTTCTTTTCTTTGAATGAACATTTTAATAACGGACTTTGTGTGTGTTAATCAAGAAACATTATACTTATCATTGATGTGTATTTAAATATAAAGTGTTTCTGATATACCCTTCTCTTTCATATTTTGTTTGTTTATGTTATGGTGACCTCAATTTGATTGCTCGTTGAACCTTTAGGCCAAACTAGCAGCTGTCCATAAGTTACTGCTACTGCTTACCTACCTTCTTATACAAGCAACAATTACCAACGCATATACACTTCCCACAACACCACACTACCACATCAGTGCTTGTATTGAACAAGAACTTCAGGAAGTTAGGTCATCAGAGTTTTCTAGTTTATTTGATATCAATAAGTGTTTGGTATTTGACCAAAGTCAGTCCACATAGGACAATCTGAATGAATATAATCACCACATTACAGCAGTTAGACTGTAAAAATCAACAATCCAACCCTTGTGCCTTAGTGAAATTACTGCCTTGCTTGGGGTGAAAAAAAACATTTCTTAAAATTCTTTAAATAAAATCTTTTTGATATTAATACAAAACAGGAAAGATAAGGATATGAATCAAAGTACCCATCAATGAAATTTCTGGAAAATTAAATCTGATCAGTGATAAATATATGTACGCATTTTTCTGAAATAAAATAAAAAAACCCAAAAAAAACAAAAAAGCCTCAGTTTAAAAAAAAAGCATAAAAATAAAGATTAATCTCGGCAAATGCAAATAGTATTTATATCTTAATGTTTTTGAATAAATGTTTTTCTTTGCTTATTGTAGGATGGTAAATGCACTGCCTCAGAGGTTTTCTACTAATTCTTTAGTCAAGTTTATGCACAAGATGTATGCATCAGTTGGTAAGAAATTTTCCAATTATTTTATGCAACAAATATTTATTATTTCCTACAAAGAAAAAAGAGATAAATTATTATTTCTCACCATATATATAAAAAACATATATTGTTAAATATAACAGACAAAAAATGTCTATTATGTCTTATCATGAGTTGTTCGAATGTTTGCTTTAATTTCTGGTGAAGATAGACAAAAATTGTCCAACATTTGGATATTTTTTTTTATTAAGTTGGTCCTAAGCTTTCGACTCATATGAGCCATCTTCAGAGTTGTTATACAGACATGAAACAAAGATATCCGCTGTCAAAGATGATATTTTGTTATTTTGACAGAAAATTACTATGCAATGTTAATGGTAGTAGAGTAGCAGATGTAGATCGTAAGTTCAAGTGAGAGAACAAAATATTAACAACAGAACCATATGTTTAAATGCAATGTAATGTGTTGTGACTAGTTTAAAATGTAATTCTGTTGAGAGGGTTGCTTCATTTTAATGTAGATGGCTTCCAATATCTGAAGCTTCTTTTACTGTGTGTATGTGTGAGTACTATTATTTTATCAACTAATATCTGTCTAATATTATGTATATGGTTATCATTGCATAGCAATTTTCTATGTCAAAATAACAAAATATCAGCTTTGACGGTGGATATCTTTGTTTCATTGTCTGTATAACAACTCTGAGGATGGCTCATATGAGCCGAAAGCTTAGGACCAACTTAATAAAAAAATATCCAAATATTAGACAATTTTTGTCTTTATCTTCACCTGAAATTAAAGCAAACATTCGAACATTAGATTGGCTCATGATCAGACATAATAGACATTCATTGTCTGTTATATTTAACAATATATGTTTAAATAATGATCTGTTGCCCCAGTATACATATATATATATATATATATATATATATATATATATATGTGTGTGTGTGTGTGTGTGTGTAATAGTTAGCAAGTTCATTTTGTGATGATTTACAACAGATTTTTTTTTTTTTTTGAAAGTGACTTCGTAATATAATGAATTTTTATTAATTTACATTGTTTTTTTTTTAGCCCCCCCCCAATTTCCTACCTCAAGGAGGAAAAAAGTGATATGTAGTAACTTTTTTGATCAGTTGCCAACATTTTGACTTTTTGAATATGAATAGTGTTTATTTTTCTTCTATCATTATTAACTAAAAAAAAATTCAAGAAAATACTTTGAATTAAAAAAAAAATCTTTTGTTGGATGGTTGTTGAGTAAACTGGCTTTCCCAATCCACTTTATTTTGAGTAAGGTGGGTGATTAGGAACTCTATAGGATGAAGAATAAGACTTATCAAAGAATAAAACAACTCTTGAGGAGTCAATGTCCAGTTAACTATTGATGCCTCAATAAAAAATCACTGTAAAAGTCTAACAGAGAATTAGATCAACCTGTCACGAGACCCAGCGTTTGTTGTGTGGGGTGCTGTAAGCACCAGGAATTATGTCCTCTTCCACAATAAGCTGTTGAGAGAAGGCCTTCTACTTAGAGTAGGTGGTGCTGACTATTTGCATATGAAAGATATTGGGCAGATATTAGCCAACAGACAGTGTGGGTCTGGGATTGGAAGAGCTATATAATACCAGCTTTTTCTCAGTTGTTGGGGAAGTACTATCGATGTGTGGAACAACAGAGTTTTGAAGTTTTGAGCTGGAGTTTAAATTTAATTGACTTAGAAAACCAGAAAACCTGACAAGATGAATACAAAATGTTAATGGGAAAACTACTCCATTGTCAATAGCAAGATCATTCATGGTGTCAGAGTTAGCTCCTCCTTAATTTCCTAATTGTTCACTAGGGGACGCTCTCCCTACACTATAAATACTGGGCAACTTCTTGCCTTGTTCTCTTTTTACACTTTGTATTTCAGCAGACACATTTAAAAATGTAATCTCTAGTAGAGATCTGTGTTTTCGCCCACTTGTGGGAAAACGCTATGAAACATACATAAACGTACGTACAAACATTCACCAAAATCAAACCCTTTATGTCCACACACAAACACAAATGTTGATGTCTTTGTCACTTAAAATTTGTTGTTTAATACATATATTTGTTGATATATATATATATATATATATATATATATGTCTTGTTTGTTTTCTTTAGCTCTTTGTTTGGACACAACTTGAGTCCACCATGTTTTTGTAGTTGAACCTTCTTCTAGCAGGAATAAACAGCACGTGTTTCTAATTCAATAACACACTAACACACAGTCCTCTACAATGGTAATCCACAATGTTAATTAAAATATGAGACAATGACATGAAGGAGTCAAGTTGATAAGGAGAGAAATGTACAACAGATGTCACCAGACCATTTTTCAGCAACTGCTCACATCAAACAAAAAATAGCTTTAGGGACATAGAAAATTAAAACATTAAATCAATGTAGAGACTTAAAAATGTTAAGGAGGAAATGAAGAGACTAAATATTAATATTTTAATAGTATGCAAAACTAGGTGGGCAAAGAATGAAAATTTCATCAGTGACAGACAGAGTCATATAAGCAGATGGAGAGCAAAATGAGAGGAGAATAGAACTAATACTAGAGCAAAAGATTAAGAAATGTGTTCTGGGATACAGTCAATTATCTGATAAGATTCTTTTAGCTAAACTGAAAAGGAAGCCTTTTAATATACCTATTGTAGTTGTATATTCGCCAACAGCACAAAGCATGAAGAAAAAATTCAAAGACTCAATGCAAAATGCAGGAAAGTTCAATTGTCATGAGAGACTTAAATGACGAAGTAGGGAAGGAGCTAAATGGTGAAGTAGTTGGCCATTTTGAACTAGGAGCCTATAATAAACATGTAGAAAAAAATAGGTCCAATGTTGCATAGCAAACAACAACAACTGTTTTAAAGACTACCTAAAATGCTTATGGACATAGTGAAACCCAGGAGGAAAAATGAAAAACAATTTGACTACATAATCATACTTATTATAAAACCCAGGTTGTGTGTGTGTGTGTGTCTGTACGTTTATATATTGGATTGGATTTCCTACATTTTTCAACCGATTTCAACAAAACTTCACAGGACTACGTAAAATTACCTTGTGGTGGTTCTGACAGTGCCAAAAATTGGAAAAAACACAATTGTTTTTGCACGAAATCAGTTTGAAAACACGATTAAGAGGCATCGCGAGAATGAAAGGGGGACAACTCATATCGAGTTATACTTATTATAAAACCCAGGTTGTTTGTGTGTGTGTTCGTTTATATATGGGATCGGATTTCCTACATTTTTCAACCGATTTCAACAAAACTTCACTTTTTTTTTTTGGCAGGTAGTGTTTCTTATTGTCTTGCACACTTTTGTCTTTATTTTTACATTCAGAATGCTTTAAAAATTCCATTTACAAAACAATTGTTTATAATAAGATTCTATTCAATTGGTAGACTCATAATGATTGAAAACAATGTTTTTGTTTGAGTTTGACCAATTCGTAAAAAAAACAAAAACAAAACAACAAAAAAAATCTAATTAAGACATGCGTGTCCATCAACCTTAAACAATCTTTGTCAATTTTATTTTTCAGTCTTTATGATGGTTGATACTTGATCTATCTCTTACTGTTACATCCCTGGGCAATGCCGGGCTCTACTGCTAGTGATCAATAAGAGATTCAAAAACACCATTTTATTCTGTAGAAAATATGTTAACTTCTGACTCTGCTGGAGAGAATCATCTTTCAGTGTCATGTAAACTATAGAAATGAAAGAAGGCTAAATAAGCATCTAAACTACAATATGACAGGTTCCTTAATTCCAAATAAATATGGACAGTGTTAAAAATAAATATAATAAATTAAATGATAATGGAAATTTAAATTGGGACACATTATGCGAATCTTTAGTAACATCAGGCAAATGACATCATCCCAAGGAAAACTAGACAAAGAAAAACGGAGAGGATGACAAATGAAATTCTTGACATTATGAAAAGGAGGCAGCAAACAATGCTAAGGTATGGTACAGAATATAGTTCATTGCAATAAAGAAATAAAAAGCCTATGCAAGTGGGGGAAAAAGTGAAATGGCACAATGAAATTATGCAGAAATGGAAAAAATGAACATCACAGATAAGGTAGATATGCATAAAAGAAATAACAGGACAAAAGATATACTCATCAACAGGAAAAAAAAAAGGTATAGAAAGAAAAATACCCCAAAAGATTGAATGAATACATTGGAGAACTCTTCCACAATGAAAGAGAAAAACTTGCAATGCACAAAAATATGGAAGGACATGAAATATTAAAATCTGAAGTGAAATCAGCAATCATCAAGTTGAAAAGTAACAAAGTAGTAAGACCAGACAGGATTGTAATAAAGATGCTAGCAGCCTTTGGTAGTTTTGGCATTGACAAAATTACAGACATTAAATGTAATATAAGACAGTGGTGATATACTGGAAAAACTAAATAGATTCATTTTCATACGCTGCCTCAGAAGCCACATTCAAATGAATGAACTGCAATCAGGCAATCAGCCTAATGAGCCCCATAAAGTTTATGATCCAAATTCTGATAAATAGAGCATATAAGAAAACTAGATTGGAAATAGGTCAAGAAAAGTGCAATTTCATTAAAGACAATTTACATTATTTGTATTTGGACCACTGTCCTCATCTTCGTTATATCTCAGCTGGTGTGCTCTCCAGCTTTCTTCAGGTATATATATATATATATATATATATATATATATATCTTCTGACAAACCTATGGGGAATACTGAACTGAACCCTTTATTTAATCTACAGGGGGTGTAGTGTTCTCATTTCACAGCCCATGCCTAGGGATGTAGTCTAGGATTTACTCTTAGTACTGCTCAGTTAATTCTTGCCAGTTTCCATTGCGTCCAACTATATGCTGCCCGGCTCAGGGATGGAACTCAAACATTACTATATCATCAAATTCACAAACTAACATTTTGATCCATGAGGTTATTGTCATTAAAGACACTGGAACAAGGAATGTAATATTTATGCTCAGAATGATATCAAAAAGAACAATACAAATGTAAAAGGTTGTATATCTATGTTTTATAGATTGTGCAAAAGTGTTTGATAAGGTGCAGCACAGAGAACTATTTGAACTGCTTGGAAAGCTTCAGCTACCTGGTAAAAATATTAGAATAATCCAGAACTTATACTGGGAGAAAATCATCTACACATATAGATAGAAAATATACAAAAATAGAAAGGGCATAAAACAAGGATGTCTTTACAGTAAGGCAAGGGGCCGGATCCGGCCTGCGAGCCTGATAACCAATGACTATTTTTAACATGAGAGATGACCTTCAAATGAAATTTGTTATATGTCATTTTCCATAGAATGTCTACACATCTCGGTGCACTAAAAATATTAGACTATCTGCCAGTTATCTTTCATGATACTTATTTTACCAAGTTGCGTTGCCTACGTTTAATGTCAAATAATGGATACATATTTGTTATGACCCTTGGCTACATTAAAAGGTTAACAGAAGTGAAAGGAACGATAAAGTGAAAGAGGCCAGGGAGGGACTGACATGCGAGGTAGCAGAAATCTAAAGACAGTTAAACATACGTGCATTAGACATACATGCCTCATGAATGTGTGGATGATACCGCATGTGTACGTACGTAAGTGTATATGTTTGCAACTATTTGTACTCGTATGTATGGGTATATGTGCTTCGTTTTTGTTTGATGTGTGTGTGTGGTTTGTTTGTGGAACAATTTTCAATAACAGTTTCAAACCTACATGTCATAATTTCATCCATTTCACTTCGGTTGATTTTTTTTTCACTTTGAAGTATTTTGACGTTCCTTTTTAATTTTTGTTAGGTGTTTTTTAATTTTAGATTTTCTTTTGTTTTTCTGATTTCTCAATGTTTATTTTCATTATGGTTTTAAATATTTAGTTTGACAGGGGGGTCTGCATATGTAATTTTCCTTAATTTTTCATTAATGGCCTTTGTCCGGCCCACGACCCGTCATTATAACACGATCCGGCCTGCGGGGTCGAATGAGTTGCCAACCCCTGCAGTGCAGTAAGGCAATCCTAAGAGAACTAGAAATCCTGCCAGGATTCATTATTAGTGTGAACACTGGTAATGTTAAGATATGCAGATGACAAAGTGTTGATTGCAAATGCAGAAAGTAAACTACAAGAACTCTTGTAGAAAGTAGTAAAGGAAAGCAAGAAGACAAGACTAAACATCAATTGTGAGAAGATAGAATGGATGATTGTTAGCTAACCTGGGGTCAAAAACTCACATCAATGCAACTAATATATATAGTTGCATTGATGTGAGTTTGCAACACTGGGTTTTATGCCCTTGTGATCAGCAGACAAACTCTGAGATATATATATATATATATATATATATATATATATATATGCTCTTAAAATAATTCAATTCAGCTCTCAGAGCGGAAGGGGTGATTTTATAAACATTGGCTGCTGTTGTTAATGCAATGCACTTCTACTCAAATCAAGCTCTCCTAGCTTGTGACGTCTTTTGCATCGTAAAAACGTTAAAATTTTCCTTCCATTCTGCTGTGCAATGATAGCTTAGGAGTAGAATCTCTGACTGATGCTAAATTGGTTGGGTTATAATCCTGTTTTGAAGCAATCAGATGTCTAGCCACACTGATGAGCTGTGATACAGTGAAACAGTCTGCAAGTGGATGACTATATATAAATAAGGATTAATACAAATAAAATTTGTCACTTGGCTGATTGCTGTTATATTCAGCATGTCGACTAGAGATTTGGAGACTAGCCATTTTACAATTGTTCAGTATACTCATGAGGAGGTTTCATATATATATATATATATATATATATATATATATATACCACCATTCCTTCAATAATGAATCTCAAAGACAGCAGACGGCCCTATCAAAACACTATCGGGACCTCATTGATGGAGGCTTCATTCCACAATTAAAATGAAGGACCATATGTAAGGCTCAAACTACCAACAATTTCAGGGACAGGTTTGATCTATGCACCAAGAAAAAAATCCTAATAATCAAATAGGAAAACACCAACAAACTACTTAATCAATGAAACGAACTTCAAATGCAGACATAAGAACTGCTTCAGATTTCTAAAATAACATCAATTTTAAAGAAGATTAACTCAAACTTGGGTTTTGAATTTTTTACATGTATTTGTGCATGTGTGTGTATATATATATATATATATATATATATGTGTGTGTGTGTATATGCAGAATCACCACCTATGATCCTTCATGGAAATCCCAACCTCTTTCATCACATTTGACCTCACTTTACAAAAACCCTCTTATATGGCCATGTCTCTTCTTCATGTACATGTATGCACAAGCATACTATGGTATTTCTTTGCTTTTGTATCTGTTGGGACAGATTTTGTACATGCAAACATGTATACCCACGTCTGTGTAAATAGGCACATGAGTATTCATGTGCTGTATGCTGCATTCTCTCATGAGTAGAGGCATAGATAAAGCGTTGTATATAAATCTGGGGTCACTTGATGAAAACACTTTTAAGTGCCCCTTCATAGTTACACGATTAGTAATGTATTTGAGGACATCTTACATGTTATCTAAGTACTGATTAAGAAATGTACTAGTCAAATATGTGCATGTGTTTATGAATACAAATAGATAGTTGAGTATGGGTGTACATGTGTATGTATGCATATGGATGGTGGACATATTTACATGAAAACAGGTGTTGATGGATGTGAATGTGTTATGGATGCAGGCACATATGTGTAAGCGTAATTTTATGTGTATGCATGTAGGTATAGGGATTTGTGTATGATCTCCTGTTTCTCTTTTCCTCTCTTCTTTTCCCTGCTTCTCCCTCTTTCTTATTCCTTTCTCTTGTCTGGTGAATGGGAGGTCAATGCTACAACCATCGTATCTCCTAGAGATATATACCTTCCTCCTTCCCTTCCTACTCTGTAACTATCTTAAAACACAATTTCCACTAATCTTGTTTTTCATTTTGTTTTTTAGTTGATTCTTGGAAGAAATTTTGAATCCACTCATTGTTCGGAAACCGCAAGGTCTGATGAAGTGAAATTGAACTTTTTCAGTCTCACAAAATAAAATATTGCCATGGATTTCTGAAGTCTCTGATTTGTTAATTAATTATTACTTGCTCTGTTTACTACATTGATCCCTTGGGATTTATGTCCTCCCTGGATTATTAATTAACTTTATCACAATATATATTTTTGGGGGTAATGATATATAAATTTTTATATATCAAAAAGAGTTTTGAAGGAAAGATGTATGACAGTGGAGAAAGTTTTCATGTGATGTGTTTCATCCCTGAGGACTTCATCAGACTAGTTTTGTTTACGTTGATGCAAGTACATATGCATGTGAACAAGAGACACTGGGAATTTTAAATTTTGAAAATATTTTTGAAAAAAATTTTTTTTTTAATGTGTTTTGGGATTTTTACAAAAAAACTAAAATAAAAAAAAAAAATTAAATGAAATTCTCTAGATTATATACCCAATGCACATCATTAAAAAAAGCAAAAAACAAAACACAAATCACATTATTAAAAAACAGAAATTTTCACAAATATTTTCAGAATTTAAAATTCCCAGCGTCACTTGTTCATGTGCATGTGTAAATGTAAACAAACCTAGTCATAAGAGATGAAATACATTACATGAAAACTTTGTCATATATTATATATGATAAAAATATAGTTTTAAGTTATGTTATATTTTGGGGTAAAAGTTCTCAACCTCGGAGTTAGAGAATATGAAAATATAAAAGTGGACACTGAAGTCAACACCATGAGAACACAGTGTTTCATGCTTGAACCTAATAAAACCATGTGTGTTGTATGGTGGTTTGACGATTTATAGTCAATGAAGCATTATGGGTAGCATTATGGGAAAGGTGTGAATCCACTTCTTCTCCCTCCAGCTATGGGTAAATAGCAGGACAGACTGGGTTCTATAGCCTTGGATGGCAACCGGTCTAGGAGAAGGAAAACTCTGAATTCAAAGCCTGTGGAGGGTTGTTTGGGGACCTTGCGGCATGTAGTGCACCAGGTCTCTGTAATCGGCCCTTCAAAAAGTGTGGATGGTCCTGCACAAAACCTTCACCATTATAATCAAATCTCATGTGCTATACATGCGGGTTTGGAGACCGCTTGTGAATTCCAAATTCCCATGAAACTCCAATATTGGAGCCGGCTCAACCCACCTCAGGTGAATGCCATTACAGGTCAGGCAGGGTAGGTATGTGTAGCAAGGTCAGGTATTTCCAGTTAATTGCATTAATAACACACAAGATGGCAGTCAAGCATGAAACAGAGTATCACCAATTGGTGTTGACTTCAGTGTCCTGTATATATTATACACTGTTACATTAGAATATGTAAGTAATTACTATAAGATTGTACATTTTGTTTTGACGTTTAAATGTCTCTTCAGGTAATTAACAATGGTAGTAATAATCATTACCATCATTGTTAAAATAATTGTTGGACTGTGCCCATTTTGTAATAAAGGGTGTTTCATTAAGATGGATCAAAGTCAGCAGTAAATAAATCAGTGATTATTTATTTCTCTATTGGATCATGTTATTTAAGTCATGGCAATTATGTGCGAAAAATAATATTGCCCAAATGTCTGCCAAATCTGAAAGAAAAAGAAAATCATTAAATGCTCAAACTTAATTCACATTTAAAATCATTTCAAGTTATTGGAACAACCTTTATATCTCGCATCAGGATTGCCATCCTCTCTCCATATTTCCTTTCTAGTCTTTGGTGGTGGAGATGGATGTAAATCAAAGAGAGTTTGACGAGACCATTCACATGAATTCGATTATGGTATTCAACTCTATGTGATCAAGAAGATAACACTATTGGCCAGAAGTGCCTCCCTCACAGCTCAAAGAGGACGGAGACAGGTGATATCTGACAAACCTGGTTGCATTGTGCTGTCAAATGCTTGGTTGATCAAGGTCTGCCATGGTTACACAAGCCCAACTGGTGCTGCCCTCTTCCCCCAGTTTGATCATTGAGACAATATAAATCTTTGTCGCTTGGGGTCTTTGGAGGTTGGTTATATTCACTTCTCAACATTACAGGAGTTGAAACTCAAGACAGCTTTGCTCTTGGGATCACTGGGATATGAAAACCCTGTACCATGAAAAGGTATGACCATATATATTTTGCACTGTTTGTCAGAGTGAACAGTCCATTATCAAATGTACTACTTAGAATTATTACTTTAATGCCAATAATAGAAACTGATTATATATATATATATATATATATATCATTGTATACGGCGACTAAAGATAGATGTACAAAAAACTATAAATATCTACATTAAATAATGTAAATGAATAACATAACTAAATATCATAATATAAACAAATATAAGAATAATGTATAATTAAAACAAAAAATATTGAGACTTTCCTTAACATCGCCTTCTTAGAGCCATGAAAAAAAAACATATGTTTTCCAAGATCAGCATTCTATATATATATATATATATATATATATATATATATATATATATATATATATATATATATATGCAATTTATGGGGAGGCATGGTGGAGTAATTGGCTTGGATTGAGGAATCGGAGAGCCGAGTTCAAATTCCAGTCGAATCCATTACATTCACTTACAGGCTAATACCCTTGGGAAAGGGTGTGAATCCTCTTCTCTCTCCAGCTATGGGTAAATAGCAGGACAGACTGGGTTCTATAGCCTTGGATGGCAACCTGTCTAGGAGAAGTCAGTCTTTTGGTGATTTTGTTCCTAAAGTTGCTGTGGTTTCTAAATCAGTGTTATTTTTTTTATTACCTCCTATCTCTTTCTCCCTATTGCCACCATAATTCCTGGGAGAGCAATTGGTTTGATGTCACCCCCCCATCTCAACACACTCTTGTTCAGAGACTATGCTGATTGTAAACAACCCAGAAAATTAAGGCGAATGCCTTTAAACTGCAATACGGTTTTTCATCTTCTCAATTTTGAACTAGTTTCTAGGTATATACTTTTCAAAAATATAATGCCATTTAAAACTTTAAAAGTACAAATATTAGAAGCCTTAACCATAAAAAACAACCAACTATCTATAAAATTTAAGCAAATTTAGGAGTAAACTAAATATTTGACATCCACACAATTTTTTTTTAAGCATGTCACCCCAAGCAAGGTTGGAAGCCACTAGGATGCAAGGGGTTACAGAAGATTTGGAGCGAGAGCAGAGGAACAGAGGAAAGGATGAGGAGAAGGATAGTGGATAGATCAAGGCATTACATTTGAAAAGTTGGAGATTATAGCTATAAGAGAAACAGGAGAAGGGAAGGGAGTTCCACAGGCGAGAGGTGCGAGATATGAAGCTATTGGAGTAGAAGAGACAGTTACAGTTAACAGTTTCAACAGTGAAAGGGTGTGAGAAGGATGCCAGCATCATAGGACGCTTGAATTCGGGAAGTCAGGGAATCTGCGAAAGTAGCTCATCAGAGCAATTACCATGAAAGTATTTGTAAAAAAGACAGAGAGAGGCGACGGCACATCTGTGAGAGAGCAAATGCAGATGAGATGCCAGATCAAAGACTTGATATTGGATAAAACCCCAATGCTGACCAAAATATGTGACGTTTAAAAGTCACCAATTCAACAACTCTATCAATTCACAAAGAATTTTTTGTTATTACCTTATGAAAGATGAAAAGGCTCAGATAACATTAGAAATTTATGTTCAAATTTTTTCTGGAAACTAGAAAAATGATTTGAATCAAAGAAAAAGAAAATAAAAATCTTTTTTTTTGTCAGTGTTAAACCAAATGTACACATATGTTTGTGTGTAATTTGCACAAAAAATACTTAAAAGGAATGTATTTAATGTAAAATGTTTACCATTAAAGACAAAGCCTTAAATTTTAATATAAATATTTCTACATTCTTACCCTCACCATTTTTGTTGTTAGTTTCATGCAATCTTCAGGTGGCAAAAGAAGGAACTATACACATAGACTAATGAAATAGTAATTAGTAATTAACATTCACAAGTTGTTAGTGTGTACAATTCTAACTGAATATTTCATAACTAAGTTTAAACTCAATTTAATAAACTCAATGTCATATATTGGAGGTGTACAAAAGATCTTAGTACTTTATTTTAAACACCAGAGAATGAATATATAATCAAGTGCAGAGGCTCTAAGCAACTCAGGATTGGTTAAACATCTCACCTCACATGGTCTTCTTTCAGAGAAACAATATGGTTTTTGGTTCAAATGTAAATGGTTATTGCTAAAATAGTGTCAAGTTTAAGATAAGAATGGTGAAGCTTGATCTATTGCCTTAGATATGTTAAAGGTCTTTAACAGATTCTGGCATGCTAATCTTCTTCACAAGTTGAAGGCTAATGATTTTCTTGCTGAGTTTTTTGATTTGATTCAAATAAAACTTGTCTTGAACAACCATTCATCTTTATCTTTTTACATTAATGTGGATGTCACCTAGGACTCTATTCTTGGGCTAACTTCATTCCTAATTTTCATCAATGGCCTTCCTGATGTCATCAGTTCTTGAATTGGTATCTCTGCTAATGACAACTATTTATTCATGTCTTCATGTTAAGTCTGATAGGTTTGATAAAGTCAAATTGACAGCTGACCTTGAAAATGACCTTCAGTCTGTTATTGGGAAAGGAATGGCTTTGTTAAATTTACCCTCCCCCCCACCACAATGATACAGCTCTTTTCTGCTTTCCTTCATCATGACTGATGCTAATCTCCAGAAGAACACATTGTGACTTCTTGGTCTACCAGTTTGCTAGGTCTGCTCTTAGGAAACTTAGTTCATTATGTTGTTCTAGACAACCTATCCTGCATCTTTATAAGTCTACCATTTGAATATTGCTTCCACATTTGGTCAGGTGCTTCTGCTATATATTTAGAGATTTGTGACATAATCCAAAGAAGAATTTGCAATGTTATTGGTGATGATCTGGCATCTCAGCTTACACGAGTTACTGAAGCATTTTCAACCTGACCAACTTTCCAAAATTTAAAATTGTTTTTTTTAAAACCGATTTTTGTGGGGAAGGGCTCTTTGGTTGGGCAGATAACTTTTTAACACTGTGTGTTTAAAACTCTGACATATGCTCCACCCTGTGCACTCATGAGATGGAAGTGTGTATATATATATATATATATATATATATATATATATATATATATATTATTTTATCATATAGACAAAAAACAGTTTACTTACTACAAAGATGCAACTTTGTTTCAGTGCATTTCAATTGAACCTTGACGGGCGAGAACCAAAAGTGGTTACCTTTGAATTAATGCTGTGAACGTTAGAATTTATATATTATTTTCATTCTCTCATTGTATCAGATATATATATATATATATATATATATATATATATATATATATATATATAAAAGAAACAATCTTTTTCATTCAGTCTTTGAAAACTAGTGATTGAATGCAGTGGGGAAGGTAGGGGCAAAATGTTACAATAAAAAAACCTGAAAACTTTTGTGCACACTCAATAGTTTGCATTGACTTTTTAAACAACATTTAACAGAGCAATAGTGACTAATTTTGAACACACGAGTATATTAGTATATTAGTCATTAAAGATTTTCAAAATAAGTTTACAATATTCAATAATTTCAATTGCAGAAACCATTCATTTTTAAATTGATCCACCAACTTGACTCTTTGCCAAAAATCTGAGACGTCATTAATTCATAGATTTCATTCTATTTTCAATTCATCCAACCGTCTCTGCAGCCCTGCACTTAAAATTGCATTTATTTCCGTTATTTGCTATCAACCTATCTGGCTATTATCACCAAAATGGTGTTCATGCCCCTTTTCACTAAACTTGTAATGAAACAAAATTAATGGGTGAAAATATTTTAACTTTAATTGCAGACATATCTTAGATGATTAGATTCATATTCACTTAATTGGATAGACTTAACGAGGTGTCAGCGTTGGGTTAGGGTTGATAACAATGGCTTCACAGTAAATAAACACTGAGGAGTTTAAATTGAACTCAAGGCTTTGGCTTGTAGAAAATTGGGTTTGGGGAAAATAAATAAAAAATGGCTACAGGTTGCTTTCTGAAGGTTGAAGTTTGTACAGAGTGTGACAGAAATACTCTACACAGAGTGTGGCAAAAATACTTCCCACACAGCACGGCAGAAATACCTCTCACACAGTGTCTTTTTAGTCTACCATTTTGCTAGGTCTGCTCTTAGAAAACTTGGTTCACTGTGTCATGCTAGAAAAACTATCCTGAAAATTTATAAGTCTATCATTTGTTCATGTATTGAATATTGTTCTCAAATTGGTGTTGTATATTTAGAGATTTGTGACAGAATCCAAAGGAGAATCTGCAATATTATCAGTCATGATCTGGCATCTCATGGTAAGACATCATTGCCATTAATGTCTTACCATTATGTGGGAGGTATTTCTGCTGAACTCTGTATTTCTTAATATTTACACTATTTATATTTGGACTATTGTCATCATCTTTGTTGTTTTTATCACAACATTTCAGTTGTTGTGCCCTCCAGCCTTCATCAGGTATATAGAGATCTGGGTAACCTACAGGGAATTCTCAACTAAGCGATTTAATCTACAGCACTGTTCTGTTATTGCTTGCCTATTTCCACCGGGTTTGAGTGCAAGTACACACTACCCAAACCAGGGACTGAATTCAAAACCATTACGTCATCAAATTCACAAGCCAATGCTTTTACCCACGAGGTCATTGTATCTTGTAAACTTAAAGCTTTAAATCTAATCTTCACTGCCACTGTATTTCTCTTTTCAAGATTTCAAACTTTTTGCATCAACAATTCTCATTTTTAAGTTTTCTTAGATTTTGTCTGCAACTAGACATCAGAATCATAACTTCTATGCATTTTTTTTTTTTTAAAATCAAAATCATTTTTTAAGAAAGTATTTTTAACTAAGAAGTGACTTCCATTTCTATTTTGAGCTGTTGGTGTCAAAAAACACCAGACTGAGATTTTTTTAAAGTTTGAAACATTTGTGGTTACATAACTTTCAAGGTTTTAGCAAGCAATATTAAGTTAGTTAACGTAAAAACACAGAGAAAACTTGTAATATTTTAATAACAGTTTGTGTAATTCATGTTAATGGTGTAAATTAATTATTTCTCTATCAGAGAATAGTTTAGTTCTAAGTGAAAGAGAAGCCCCAAGTTTAATTTATATTAAGGTAAAGTGTCTCAAATAGAAGCCATTTTTTGATAAAACATTTTATTTCAAATGATTCATATTTTAAAAGGATTTTTTTTCTTTAAAGATTAGCATTATCCGTTTTCTTCTAAAAATATATATTTTATTAAATGGATAAGAAACTTTCAGGTATCAAGTTTGGCAGGAATTACCAGTCTGGAAGGGTTTGCTTATGTGAAAGAAATAGAAATAAAGTAAAAGAAACTTGCTTAAGGGTAAGATTATGACTACCATATATACTTGTGTATAAGCAGGATTCATGTATTGTGTGATCCGTGAATATTTTTACCTGAATTTTAACCAATACTGAAAACATTTACCTGTGTATAGTGCAACTATATAGGACACCAAAAATACATGATTTTTAACCTCTTCAAAAAACATTACTTGTGTATAGTGTGATTCCTTACAAAAACTGTCCATAAAAACTTGCACTATACTTGAGTATATACTATAATCAGTTGAGTATATTAAGACAAAAATCTGAAAGACTTGCACATGACTTGCTAAATAAAATATCTGCTGAAGTTTTACAATGAAACTAAATTAAAGACCTTGTGTCCTCCAGTTTGGTAATCTCAACTCTAAAGTAGCATTCTTTATAAAGATAAAGAATATACAAATCAGAATTTGGGATGAATGGTGTCAATGTGAAAAATGTTATTCTGAATAAATTCATTGAAAATAGTTTGGCTCAAATCTAAAACACTGTCAAGCACAGAAAAATTATTTGAGAAAGCTCAAGACATTGTGACACAAAATTAAATTGAGATTTTGTTTAACAAATAACCAAATCTCTCAACTTTTGGATCTTGATGGTAAAGTTTTATCTAAATAGAAGCAGGTCATTTTTAGCAACATGTTATATCAATGCCCTTGTTGTACAAACATCCACAATACTTTGTTAATTTGAAAAAAGAAAACTATTCATTTTCTTTTGGGTTTTCTGTTCTACAGATCCTTGTCTCAAAATATCAATTCTTTTGGGTTGCTTGAACAATTTTTATTTCTTTTTAATTCTTAATATTAAATGCAGCATTATTATTGCTTCTTCTTCATGTTGGTTTCTAAGAAACAGACATTTTATTTTAATGATGTTCTACCATTATTCTACTTGAAACTGACAAATCTATCATTTTAGAATTTCAATAAATTTTTTTTTTTTTCTTTTTAAAATTTTTCAGATAATTATTCCAGTCAAAAAAATAAAGTAGCAACTATGGACAATTTATTGTTAAGTAGCGAGTGAAAATTCTAGTTTTGACTAAAAAAAATACCTTTTGAAACATTGAAAACTTAAAAAAAATTAATTTTCTGCAACATTCATTTCTTTGAGAAATCTATCATTTTAGAATTTCAATAAATTTTATTTAACTTTTTCAGACAATTTTTCCAGTCAAAAAAATAAAGCAGCAACTATGGACAATTTATTTTTTAGGCGCAAGGGAAAACTCTAATTTTGACTAAAAAATACCTTTTGAAACATTAAAAACTGAAAATCAAAAAAAATAATTTTTTGCAACATTCATTTCTTTGAATAAAAAGATGGAAAATTTTCAATATTTAAAAGCAGGTAACATTTTTACTTCACACCCTTCATTTTTAATCATCAGATAATTGGTAAAAATACCAAAAGATCTGATAATGATCTTGTTTTTATTCTGAAATGAATGAAGAATAATTAGCCCCATTAAACAAAATTAAAAGTCTTAGACTCATTTCACTTCAACTTCATTAATGCTAAGTTTTATCTTTAGGCAAAAAAAAAGTAAATGTTACTGACAGGTGCTTTGCATGATGAAGGAAATGCCAGAAAGACATGATCAAGAAAAACGTTGTTATTAGTTATTTATCAGTTGCTTGATTATTTGCATAAATCTTTTAAAACTTAAAAATCACCTAAAAACAAAACACCAGTGCATGAAAATGTGAACTCATTACTGACAAAAGACTTTCATTAAGAAACCCAAAATTCATATTTCCCATCTATTGATTATCAAGAGAAATTTACATATTACCCATAGTTTTGAGGATATAGTTTTTAATAACCAGCATACACGTCAATGTTAATACATTTTTGTTCTCTTTGTCAAAGCAACTTTAAAGTTTATTGCAGTTTTATGATGAAAATGGCAACACTTGAATTATTTACTTTTTTTACTTAAATAATAAATAGATGTCCAATGCAAACAAAGTAGAGTTAAATCTTAGTGAATTCCTATGAAGAGACTATTTGACAATCAAGGATTCCATTGGTTGAACAAATATTCTACTTCAATGATTTAACAATAAAATCACTGTTTTGGGATTTGAGGATGAAGATCTTGTATTTTCAGTTGAAACAAAACCCAAAGAGTGAATTGATGAAGAGACTTAAATCTATCCTTAGGTCCTCATTTTCAATGTCTTTTTTTATACATTCATCTCGGGGGATTTTGGAAAAATGTATATCTAAAGAAAAATGCTATTTTTCTATATTTATGAAAATAAATATAAACTGGTATTTAACTGTAACTATTATCATTAAAATCATTAAAAAAAAAGAACAGTATTCAAGGAGACAGAAAATGAATTGATGTTCATTGAAATTAATGACTATGTTAAGCAAAATTAATATATTCATTCTATCATTAGGTATTGAGTACTATTTTTGCTCCCTCTCACATATATATACTGAAGGCTTAGAAGTAGAAATTCCAGCTGACCCCAAATCGATCGGGTTTTGATCCTGGCTCAAGGCTTTTGGACATCTAGTCTCACTGAGGAGTTGTGATACAGTGAAACAGCATTTTCTGTGAATGACATATATATATATATATATATATATATATAATTAATTAAAGAATATCAAACATTTAAAATGATTTTAAGCGTTTGATATTCTTTAATTAATAATAGTTTTGCTCTCTCTTTTGACAGAACTCTTCCTGGATCTATATCCTCTTGGAAATTTCATATGGATTACCATATTGTGTCATATATATATATATATATATATATATATGTAAGAAAACAATAAGAATAAAATAACAGGAATTAAGACAGAAGATAACGATTGACATTGCATTTAAATTTCTAAAGATCAAAGTTGACTGGAAAGCAAGAAGTCAGAAGAGAGTTCCACAGACAAGGTGTGCAAGAGAAGTAACTTGTAGCATAGAACTTATGGCTACATGTAGCCATTTCAACTGTAAAATGAGGCCTTGCTGCCAATCTTGTACTGTGCTTAATTTCATAAAGTCTAGCTACCATAGAGGAAAGGACATCAGAACAATTACCATGAAAGTATTCATAGAAAAGATAGGGAAGCTACATTATGACAGTGGAAAGTGACTGAAGATGAGATGCCAGGTCAGAACCAATAACTTTGCAGCTTCTTTAGATTTTATCAAGAATTTCTAAATATATAGCAGAAGCACAAGAACAAATGTGTAGCAATATTTAATGCATGCATGTATGGTAGAATTATAAATGTGCAAGATAGAGTCTGGCAAGAAAAATTGTCTAGCATGACACTGTAGCAGACACAGTGAACCAAAACCAGAGTCAAATGGCAGAAATGGTGACCAAGACTTGCCTTATCTCGACGAAAGAGACCTCATCTTTGTCTGGCATGTAGGACTTCCACAAGAAATTGGGTCATTAGCAACTTTAGATAATATTAGCGTAGTTGAATGGAAGGGACATCTGGGTGTGTTAGTGTTCCATTTGGAGGTGCCTGTATGTCTAGTATGTTTATCATCTGGGCAAGTGATTGGTGATTCGCAATTATAAGTAGACCATCGTGGAGATGAGAGGTGTAGATCTATCGGGGTACATTGTACAATATGTGCTGTTGTGGTAGGAGGAAGGAAAGAAGGAATGAACAACAAAGCAGATACAGGGAAGAGAACAACAATAAATACTAAGAAACTGGTGTAGAGGGAAGAAATGCCCAATCTGAAATTTCATCCCAAAACAGAGTCGCTAATTTCTTTTGACCACAAACACTTTGAACCAAATTTCTTAGATGGAATTCATTCAATATAATCTTTCCACATCAGGCCAGTAGAAAAAATTAGCCTGAGAAAGCACAATGTGTCTCTCTCCTGAAGGTTAGCATCAGCCATACTGATGAGTGACAATAAAGGTTCTCAGATAAAAGAGAGCAGTTTTGTTTTGGAAGTGTTAAAATTAACAAAACATATCTTACCCCAGTTAACAGTAGATTGTTGGTCATTTTTTTTAGATCAGCTGCCAAAATATCAAAAAATCAGTTGGTATCTCTCTTGTAATATATATGTGCGTGATTGACTCTCCTGTTGTTTTCGATGTATGAGTGTTTTTCAGTTCAGTTTTTATGTTTCGTATGAGACACAAATCCTGCATGGGATTTGCAAACAAGTCCGCATAAAGGGCATGCTGGGGGGGGGGTAACCGTCATATGGACTGATGTATTAGCCGAAGATTTAGTGTTGTTTCTTAATTCTCTCAGATGGCTGAGATGATTCTTTTCAAAGTTAGTTATACCTTGGTAGCATGTGCTTCTCCAGTTTGCTCGGTTTTCAACAGCAAGTACAAATTACTCTATAGGGATGTTTGCAGCAAGTAAATTGCATTTAAGTTTGTCCTTGAAGCGTAACCAAGGACAGCCTACATTACGCTTACCATGAAAAAGTTGGCTATACATGAGGATTTTTGGCATTCGATCATCACTCATTCTGATGACATGACATGACTAACCCATCTGGACTGTGATTGCATCAGAAAGGATTCAGTGCCACATTTGATGGAAAGATCAGTGTTAGAGATTTTGTCCTGCCATGTATAACTGCTTATTGAATGAAGATAGCATTTATGAAAAGCATCAAGTTGATTGATGTGCGTCCTGTATGGCGTCTACAATTCTGGCCCATAAAGAAGTATGGTGAGAACGACTGCTCGATAGACACTGATTTTCGTTTTCAGTGATATCCCATGATCATTCCATAGTCGATGCTGAAGCTTCCCAATGGCACTGGTTGCCTTTGATATTCAGTTAACTATCTCGTCATCCAAGTATATTTTAGTGAGAGGGGAGTGAGTGGGTAATATTTATCAACCTCCCTGCTGCTCTTCATAATATTACCACACTTCCATATTCACTTTACATGATCAGAAATATTTATTTTGGGGACAAAATCGATGCACAAAGATATAAGAATGAAAGAAGAGAATAAAAATCAGCTAGTCTTTCTGGATGTACCACTAAGTTACACAGAAATTGAGTTTAAGGCATCTGTATATCACAAGACAACCTTCAGTAGATAAAACTTTAACTTCAATTCTCACCATCCATACAGAATAAAGAAAGATGTCTACAACATCACACAGGAATCATAAATAGCATGTCCCCATAAATGTAGCAACAGGAGATGATCAACATTGAATGTACACTTTAGAACAACAACTACCTTGTAAAACATCTGCTTCTGTAGTTGGCGTCTTTGACATCAAATAATTATCAGAAACGATTCAAAAGTTCTGCAGTCCATATAACAATATTTAATAGCAGCTCCATCCAACTTTAATGAGTCAAGCACAACACAAAGTAGAACATGACTAAGAAATATGTGTATTCCATCCTTTCCAGATGTGGCAAAGAATATAAAGGTGAAACCAGCTGCTTTCTAAAAGTAAGGCTAGAGGAATGTCAAAAAGCTGTAATTAGGATGTGAAACAATGAAATCAAGTATAGCTGATCATGTATGGAGCGAAAAGGGTAATCACAAACCTCTGTGGAATGAAATATAAATTCTAAACAGAGAACATAAAATAGTCAGACATCTGAATCAGCACATATGCTTGACTATGTTCTGTAATGGGAACCAACAGTTCTTTCCTCCAAGGTTTGATCAATCCTTGGTCAAGTAACTGTAATATCAATATTGTAGCTCCCTTAGAAATTTTTTAAAGTGGAAAAATAACCAATTTATTCCTTTCTCAGTTTTGAGGTTTCAAGTGTAGAGGCACTTTTCTTTATTAAAAGAATCAACTGCAGTTTACCATCCAACCAAATCACTTTATCTTCTTCCGTTAATAACCTTGTCATTGATAATGCTTGATTGGTTTGTTTTGGTTTATGGCACATCAACCTCAATCGGTTATTTAATGCCAAGAAAGATTTTTTTTTTTATTGCTGATAGTATTTTTTTTAATTCAAAAATGTATTGCTGGTAATATTTTTTTTACAAAAATGAATTGCTGGTATTAAAACCTATTTTTATGCTTTTATAATGTTTTGATCCCAGTTTGGGTGTTAACTATTTGCCCATAGCTGGGACCCTAACAGATGCTACTACCCTGGGTCCGGGTGGACCTGGGAGCACCAGCAATTAAGAGGTGGTTCCATGCTCCTCAAAAACCTGATCAGAGGCCTTGCTGTCGGATGTAGTTTATTGTCATACCCTGGACAGTGACAATGCTTGAGGTTTGTAAAATATTTATTAGTGATGCATTGTCTGCATAGCATTGAACTGATAGTAATATGTCTAAAAATGTCTTTTACCAAAGAAGCAATTAACAATCCAGTGTGTGCTCTTACACTCAATGCTAAAGTCTTCATTATAAGTTATATACTAGTTGGTCAAACTTATCAGCCAAAAACGTACCCCACAACAGGACATAGTGATGGACAGTTTTATTTCATGAAAACTTCAAAAGAGGCACAACATTCCTGTATTATCTTTAAAAATTCCTCATCAATAAAACCTTTACTTTCCTTAACAAGCTTGCATTACTTTTTTGGCATATCTCCCTGTATATGTCATTAGAGAATTCCTCCCTAGTGTTAAAAACTTTTTTTGGTGTATAAGAAAATTGTCAGTGTAATTCTCTAACATTTTCCTTTTTTTCTTCATGTTAGCCACTTTGGCACAAACTTAACACCACAAAATTTGTGAATTTGAATCACCTTGTTTATGAAGCAATATGTTTGTGAAAGGAATATGGTATTAGCCTGATGAAGTATGGATTAACTCCACCATATAATTTGTAAAATTCAGAACAACATTAGCTCTCTATGATGAACAAGTACATAGAAGCAAGCAAGTCAGAGTGGCTTGCATTTGGCGCAAAGGAAAATAAGTTCCTTACCTCAATACATGACACATAGCAGTGGCATTTTGTTCCTTGAAAATGGCATGAATCTCCAATCTCCACTTTAGATTATTCAAGAAGTGTATATTCTGTAATGGCTTTTGTACAGCTTAGCATGGTTCGACCAATAGCAATTCATATGCTGATTGGTCAGACTGGAGGATGCCATTTGATTGGATAACTGAGGACAAAGCGAAGAACGCTAATTGGGTTGGTCAGCCGTGGTGTTGGTATGATAAAAGAGGGTTGAAGTAGTGAGAAGCAGAGCAGTTTTTATGTTGGTGACGTGTGCAGGAAATCAAGAACGGTGGATCGAAAAAGAAGTATTTGGTATTGTACAAGTGACATCAGAGGAACACAAGTTCATTTAACAACACTCTCTTCATAGAAATTCTACTTAAAAGAACTGGAATATCATTATTTACTATACGCTCTTCAATCATAAGCTTTTTTTCTGTCAATACCTATGGGAAATTCTACTTTTTCAGTTGTGGTAACTTCCACTCCAAATTTGAATTTTGTATTATTTGGAAGATATTTAAAGACTCCATTTTTATCCATTAAGGTATCAAGAAAGGCATTTAAGCATGTTTTACTGGTTTCAGTTTTTGTACAAACACTATCTAGTATTCCTATTTCAAGCAATTGTTTATCATACATAACCGAAGCTTAGCATTTACCAGCATTATATTAATTCTGTATGCATTTTTATTATGTCATATTCATAATATTAGTCTTTTGCAATGTATTTTGTAAAATTAAAATTAAAACACTGTAACAGAGAAATAGGTCAACTCAATAAGAGATTCCAAGTTGGTTGCTCGTGGTGCAGCAAGTACCAAGAGTTCCGTCCTCTTCCATAATAGGCTGTTGAGAGAAGACATTCTACTTAGAGTAGATGGCACTAGTTATTTGCATATGAACGATACTGGGCAGGCATTAGCCAATATTGATCTGGGTTTGGGAGAGCTATATAACACCAGTTTTTATCAGTCAAAGAAGTGCTCTCAACATGTGGACACACGAAAACCAGATAAGACAGACACTTGGTAATATTTCCTTGTCAATTAGTAATGTTGAATATTGATTAGCTTGCAATCTGCTGCATTAGGCACTCTCATATAAATGAGGTAAAATTAGCTGGCTTGCTTTTCCAAGAAGACACAAATGGGGTGCGTTTTGTAGGTTCCCCTTGAGTGGATGCGGTATTGTGGTGTATGGAGAATTGAGTGGTGATGGACAAGTTTTTATGGTGAATGGGAAAATTTTAATGAATGAATGGGTTGTGAATCGGATTATGTAGGTATAGGATAGTATCGACCAGCCTCAACCCCTCCCCTTTTTTAGGCCATGTGCCACAATTGTATATTGTATACAATAAATATACCAAGAAGACACAAGAAGGAAGCCATGTTTGCAGATAAGTCATTTGACTTCTACAAGTAAGAATGGAGATACATTTCTGAAATCTGGTTGGCACGCATTTATTTCTTGTTTTAAAAGTTGTCAAGTGTTCACCTAAAAATACTGGCCAGACTTAGCAGACATTTTTCCTCAGCTGAAGCAGCTGGGTCACTAAAAATCTTTTTTATCCTCAATTTAATGCTTTCATGTCATAGTTGGACAAGTTACAGGAATCAACCTCTCATTTTCATCAGACATTTCCTGCTACCGACAAAAATATGCTTTCACTTCCTCTGGCAAGTGAACATTAAAAACTCCAAGTTTATGATAAAAATATTCAAATTTTACTAAAAAATCTGTTAAATTTATACCAGATAAATGATAAAAGTCATAAAACTCCTTAACCTTTACCACACTGCAGGTGACAATAGTCGCTATAGAATTCTCTTCCTTTGCTACTCTAGTGGCTACTATCATCCTTGCCTGATAAATTTTATGGAAGCTACTGGCAACCATCAATATATCTGATAGCCTTTCTGAAGTTGAATTATTTTGTCTATTTATAAACAACAAAATAATAACTTTGTCAACAAGAAAAATAAATATGGGTCAGGTAAAAGGAAGAGCAAACAAATGCTCATTTCTTATGTAAACATGAGGAAGCATGTTACGTTTTTGACAAAATGAAACCCTTCTTAGTGATTTTGCTTCTTATTGCACCCCCAGAACTTCACAAGGAGTAATAAAAGTTAAATTTACATTGAATTATTTCTGTATTTTTTAATGTATTTGTTTTTTTATTTCACATTTTTTTATTTTGTGTTTCAATTTTTTGTTTTCAATGTCAAAATATGCATGCAAAATGTATGCATTACATCAAAATATTACTCATTTATTCTTTTATTAGTGTATGTACAAAAATTAACATCTATGCACACAATACAAAGAAAGTTATAACAATTAGGTGTTCATGTTTCTGCACCCTCAAAGAAAACAAAAAACAAAAACAAAAAAAACAAAAACTTAAAAAACAAAAACAAAACAAAACAAAAAAAAAAAACAGAACAATTCTAGAAGAAATTCGCTTGGTAAAGGTTAAAAGCCAAATATGCATGTGTGTTTTGGTCTTTCAAAAACAGCATGTTCAGTTTCTTGATAATATTCATGAAATATCCTCCAGTGTTTAACCCTAACATAATCTCTAGCCCATCCTTGTTTCTTTTTATCAAAATCTGTAAATGACTGTCATATGTTTAAATAATTTTCCCATTAAATGCTATGTTCTTTGCTCTCTAAAACTGAAGGAGTTTTCAAAGTTGAAGCCAATTTGTTTTCATTTCATTATTGATTGATTGATTTTGTTTAGTGGCGTATCAAACTCTATAGTATTTGTTTGGAATGCAACAACAACAAAGTGCCAGTGTATAATACAAAACAAATTTTCTTGTCACACTTTTTTTTTAAACTGCTACCAAATTGTTCATAACCAGGGTTTCCCATCTTTTCTTCAAGGTCCATGTAATTAAAGTAACCAACAATTATTACAATTTAAGAAGCTTTAAGAAACTAATTTTACAGGCTACTGTTAGTGACTTAAAAAATTCACCTTTGTTTCCTTGTAGCATTCAGGGAGAGTGTCATGTGTGTAGTTCCTTAAGGGCTGATAACATTCATTTACCAGGGAGTTCCTCAAATTTCTTTCAATCATTATTATTAGTCCAACTACCCTAAAAGCAGGTAATTTCCTTCTTTCCTCCAAGATGGAAGTAACCAAAATATCGACAATGCGGACCTTCTTATTTGGCTTAGGTTAGAAATATGTATGTCAGAGCCAGTAATAAAGAAAATGAGAAATGACAGCAAGGCTTCAACAGGATCTGTAATAGTGAAAAGAAGGAGAAACATCAGTGAAGGCAGTTGGCAGCAGGCAAATTGGTCTAAGGCTCCAAGTTCTGCACTCAGGTTTATCCCATGTAACATCCTAGTGGCTTAAAGTGTTAGTTCATAATTTTGAGTTCAATCCCTGGGTCAGGTAGTGCAGATTTAGACACAGTGGAAATAGGGCAAGTAATAATTGAACAGTACTTGTTAAGAACTACACAAGATATACTTAAACATGGTCAGTGGAATGAGAACAATCCAACCCTGTAGAATAAAAAGGGTTTAGTTTAAAATTTCAAGATTACCAAGATTGGCAAACACCTTGTGAAAGCAGGAGAGTGTAACAGCTGAAAAATTGTGATAACAATGTGTGGTGTGTAACTCAACAATTCAACTGATGATAGCAGGTAGGCACAAAGAAAACCGGTGTCGCACGTCCAACCTTCTCACGAGCCGAAAACCCTCTCATTTGAAACAGCAGAAACGAGCCTGCTTTATACAGCTGCGGACTGACCACGATTTGCATGCGAATCACGAGGCAACGAGATTTCACGTTAACTGACCGAGACCGCTCGGCATAAAACGCGGGCGCTGCCATTTTGGTTTTCTTTTTTACAGTTGGAAGGACCAGAGTTTACATACTGCGCAGATTCGAACGCGTTTCCGAGGTAGGCCATTTTCACAATTTTCCCCACACAATGATGAGTACAATAATCCGTTTGTAAATAACTGCTTATCCCAGAAATTCAGACAGAGATATAAGAAAATTGTGAATCCTTAATGATATTTATAATAATCATACTTATTATAAAACCCAGGTTGTGTGTGTGTGTGTGTCTGTACATTTATATATTGGATCAGATTTCCTACATTTTTCAACCGATTTCAACAAAACTTCACAGGACTATGTAAAATTACCTTGCGGTGGTTCTGACAGTGCCAAAAATTGGAAAAACAATTGTTTTTGCACGAAATCAATTTGAAAACACGATTAAGAGGCATCGCTGTCAAGAATGAAAGGGGGACAACTCATATTGAGTTATACTTATTATAAAACCCAGGTTGTTTGTGAGTGTGTCTGTGTTCGTTTATATATGGGATCGGATTTCCTACATTTTTCAACCGATTTCAACAAAACTTCACTTTTATTTTGGCAGGTAGTGTTTCTTATTGTCTTGCACACTTTTTCTTTATTTTTACATTCAGAATGCTTTAAAAATTCCATTTACAAGGCAATTGTTTATAATAAAATTCTATTCAATCGGTAGACTCATAACAATTGAATTGATTGGGTTTGACCAATTCGAAAAAAAAAAAAAAAATAATTAAGACATGTGTGTCCATCAACCTTAAACAATAATCTTTGTCAATTTTATTTTTCAGTCTTTATGATGGTCGATACTTGATCTATCTCTTACTGTTACATCCCCGGCCAACGCCGGGCTCTACTGCTAGTATAATATAAATTCAAAAAGAGAAAATACAAGAAAGAAAGTGTTCCTAGATGAAAAGATGTGAAAGACAGGAATAAAATCGTAATTTGGAAAATGTTTGGCAGAATTTTTATGTTCAAGGTTTATAAACTGCAAAATGTGTTTATAACAGAATTATTGCTAGGACCATTTTAATAAACTTTGGTGGCTCAACTCATTTTCATTAGATGAAATTAATGAAATATTATCAAGGTTATCTAATATTGTCAAGGCTAAAATAACTTTCAAAAATATTAACGATATAAACTTAATTCTGACAAAATGGTTGTTTGCAATTTTCCTTCTAGATATCAACAACACTTGCAGGTTTTGGCTCTCATAAAAGAAAAAAAAAAATGGATGAATATTGTAGTCAGAAGAGATGCAAAGCCCATGATTAATAGAGACAAAAAGGAACCTTTCAGCCAGAAGTTTTGCATTAGGAGGATGTGTTAATGTAGAAATATATGCACTTGTGGCTTCAGTTTTTTTTATTGAAACATTAAAAGCATGGAGTATATTTCAAGTTAAAAATTGATTTTTACATCAAAGGAATTTATCTTTATTATACAATTGCATCTATGGAAAATAGACTATGTACCAGATATTTTATATATATTATATACAAGATATATATATATATATATATATATATATATATATGATATTCATTCTTTACTCTGCATTTGCGGGTGGTTTGTTGGTTATTTACATGTAAATAGTCAAGCCAAAACACAACACACATGGCCTGAAGTTTGCATTCAAACATGAAAGTCTGTTGTTGCTTGGTGTTGATCTGAATGTTCACTTTTATATTTACATAAGCTCTCTGATATTGAGCACGTTTACTCATAAATATAGCATACCTTAAAATTATATATATATATATATATATATATATATATATATATATATATATATATACAAAATTATTGGTAATCTGTATGTAATTTCCAAATGGATATAGATCTGTTGAGAGCTTTATGCTAAAGACAGATCTATAATATATATAATCATTCACATGACTATATATATGTGTGTGTGTGTGGTCATCACATGAGAATATATATATATATATATAAATAAAATTACTGGTAATCTGTATGTAATTTCCAAATGGATATAGATCTGTTGAGAGCTTTATGCTAAAGACAGATCTATAATATATATATATATATATATATATATATATATAATCATTCATTCACATGACTATATATATATATGTGTGTGTGTGTGTGTAGTCATCCACATGAGAATATATATATATATACACGTCATCCACATGAATATATATATATATATAATCCTAAAAAGTGAAAAACCCGACAATGAAATCATAGCTTCACTTGATGTTGAAAACTTATTTACCAATGTCCCTGTTAGTGAAACTATTGACATAATTATAAGAAATATATACAGTAACTCATCTTTTCCCCCACTTAAAATTAATCCTAATATATTAAGAAAACTACTATTAGCTTGTACTACTGAAGTCCCTTTCTTCAATTATAATAACAATATATATATATACAGCGTGATAGTGTCTCCATGGTTTCAGTACTGAGTCCGACATTTAGCAATTTCTACATGTCGAACATAAGATATTTACAGATTTTAAAAAACCATCCATCTACCTAAGATACGTTGATGATATTCTTATGTTATTTAAAAATACAAATGAAATACTTTAACTTCAAAAATGTTTCCAAAATAATTCTCTCCTTAAATTCACATATGAACTCAATACTAATAATAAAATTCCCTTCCTTGACATATTGATAAACACAAATAACAAATTTACTATTTCGCCATACAAAAAACCTACAAGCATAAATTCATGTACACTTAACTTAGTGAATGCCTATATTACTACAAAATAGCAATTATAAAGAATCTAATACATGCAGAAACTAATTCATCCACAAAACAGATTTTTTACAGTGAACTAAATATAAAACAAACACTTAATAATAGCTTTCCAAACTATATAGTTGATGAACAAATAAGATGCTTTCTTAGAAATCTCAATACTAAGCAAATAGTACATAATACTGCTTCTATTAATCTCAAATATCGTAATCAAATGCATACTAATTATAAACAAGATGGAAATATACTAAAAAATTTAGTAAATACTAATATATCAACAACAGATCCTACCAAAAAAATTAAGTTAATCATATACTACACTAAATCTAGTATATCCAACTTAATTCTTCGCAATGATTCTTCTCCCCCGGTTAGTGATTTGCAAAAAACCAGCATAGTTTATAAATTCAAGTGCCCTTTGGGAGATTGTATCTCCAATGAATTAAATAATATTTATGTTGGTCACATCACAAACTCGCTTTCATGATGCTTGACACTACATTTAAATGATAACTTTTTTTTAGGCATTTAAAACAACATGCCTGGCCGCACATACAATTCCTTAAAATCCTTGTCGAAAACACAATTATACTTAAACATGAAAACAATAAACAAAACTAAAAATCCTTGAAACTATATACATAAAACAGTTGAAATCTAACCTAAACAAAATAAACTATGAAATCTCCACAAATATCCTTAAATGTCTATAATTGTAAAGTTCTTTACTACAAAGTCTTTTATTAAATCCAAGACTGAGCTGTTTTTAATATCCAGTAAAAAAAAAAAATTTTCTACCCCCTTTTCAATGAGATTTTGTTAATTTTACTGATTGTTAAAGTCCATTAATTGCACCTCGTTATGGAATAATCAATCATCAGAGATAAGAATGAGTTTTCCAAAATTTGAATATTAAACACAAATAATCATACAAAATTCATTGAATACTGAAGGCCAAGAACATTTATCAATTTAGTTAGCTACTTTTCTATTTTTTTTTTTTTAAATTAGAATTAAATATAACCAAAGATAAAACAAAAACAGTTTTTGAAAGTAAATAAATTCTTCAATATTGATGGTATCTGGCTTTTCAAATGAATATTTGAATATTGAATAGAATGGAATTATTCAATGTTGTGATCTTTTATGCACAGCAATACATCAGGTTATTCTGAAGACTTAGAGATCAAAATTGAAAGACTAACAGAATTCAATGAAACAGGTGTAAAAAGGTGTGGGTGGGTTGAAGGATCATTAGAAATTTAAATTGCTTTCAGTGAATGATATTAAAATATAAAAAAAATATATTTTACAGTTTGAAAAATCAAAGAATAAATACCAATTTGAGAAGGAAAAATCCAGTTTATTTGTGTCTACCATCCTCTTCAACATTTGCCTATTTTATTTTTTCATATTTCAAACCTAGTTTACTCAAAAGGATGAGGAATGATAAATAAAATGCTTGTAGAATCTGAGAACATTACAAATTCTGTGACTTCATTTTTTATTTTAAGTATTATAAAAATCAAAATTTGTTCACATCTTAATTTCACTCTAGAGATGATGTCTAATAAGTCACAATCTTGCTAAACTTTCCAACCCCCAAAAATTAATGGCACCCATTAGCAAATCAGCTTCAAATAAACTGACAGCCATGTCATCTAAATTATTATAAAATCTTACACCAAGTATTGCATTTGGTGATTTTATGAGTGTAAATTAAAATATTTTTTTTTATAGAGAAAGCCACTTTATTTTCAAATGATCTGGGAATTTGCATTGAAATATTAACAAATTTGTAAATATTGATCACCAGTTTATTAAGAATACCTTCGTTTTTATTTTATTTTAAAATTGTCTGCTAGACTCACATGAATACAAAAAGAGCAAGCAGCCTTTTTTATGTATTTTAGCCAACTGATATTTCAAAACCACAGAAGTCATTGTGTAACCTGAGTCAGTCGCTCAACTCTTGAGCGACTGTTCGGTTGTACTCTCTTCCTACAGGCGGGAGGAACCTGAAGGAGACTTCGGGGAGGTAAAACCGGCCCTGAACCTGTTTATACGGGTTCAATGGGCTATTTTTTGGCCAAGCCTAATGGCTTGGAAAGCCCACGTTAAAAAGGCCTTGTGCCACATGACACCCTCGTGGGGGGGGGGGTGACTGAATATCGTCATTGTGTAACCTGAACAAATAAAATAGAAATTAAAAAAAATAGCAGCAAAAGAATTTTTTTCTTTAGCTTATATTTATCTATTTAGCATGAAAAAAAATTAAATGCACTTCAGTTGTTTTGTTGTTAGAAACCATTGTGTTGTTGGTTGTATGATACTTTAGCCATCATATTGTATGATACTTTAGCCATGACAATATGCTTCAATTACATAACCAGTGCTGTAAATCTTAATATTGTAAACTAGTGTTCTTTTTTTTTTATATCTTTGTAAAATCTAGCATAACAGAAATTACTTTTTGCCAGTTAATATAAGATGGGCAAAATTGCCAAAGATTATTACTTTACATTGAATCTTTGTTACATAATTCTATAGTTCTGATATGACTGACAGTGGATGTACTAGCCACTTGTTAGAGACTATTTATTTTGTAATTACAAAAAGCCATTTGCTGATTCAAGCCTCGCTTCTCCAAGATTCTGCCTGTTATATTTTTGCCAATGTTGAGATTAAGAAAACTTGATTCTCTCACATGGCACAGATGCTTGACTATAATTTTTAACCAAACATCTCTCAAGATTCTAGCAGTCTAGAAGGAAAAAATATTAGCTGCTATCAACACTAACAGGCATGAAGCAGATATCACTTTTTTCTCTATTCCATTTATATTTTTTTGCAAGTTGGAATTATCAACAGGAAAATTTTCCTTGGTTAACAACCAGTTCCCCCATTAGTAATACAATATACGGTCTGTTTTTTTTTTAAGCCTAAGCTTTCTCCACAGGAATTAGAAAAAAAAATCTAAGTATAAAGAAAACATTTTAAAAAAAAAAAAAAGAAAAGAAAAAAGAGATAAAAAAGAAAAGATAAAAGAGATAAAACCGAAACAAAATAACTAAATGCATGAAAATGTCAAACTGATTGAAACCTTCAAATTGCTTCCAGACAGAAGATAAAACTCATGGGATATTCCCAAAAGTCAAAGGTAAAAAAAAAAAAAAGCATTAACTTCATGAATATCTGATTAAATAATTAGAAATCATTTACCTGATTTGGAATCGTCGACATTATTCTCATGATAAGCCAGCCATAAGTAAACATTTAAATAAAAAATAAAAATAAGAATGTGAGCTCTGGTAACTGCCCCCACAAAAAAAAAAAACAGTTACTGCAACATTAGGTTTATAAGTCTCCAAAATTCAGTCACTAGTGTTCCCAAGGAAAGTATTAATTGATTGAATTAAAATGTGACTTGATCCAAACAGTTGTGAGTTCAATTCCTAACCTCAGTGGAGAAAACAAAAAATTGGAGAGTTTTCAAAGCTAATTAGCTAAAACAGAGATATCCAAATGCATGGTATGTCAAATTAGGACAATCTACCCATGTAGACTAAATAAAAGCTTCAGTTTGAAATTCCAATAAGTATCACATGAAGAAGGCCAGAGTGTCCTACATTTGAAACCTCATGAATGTGATAGTAAAGACAAAGACAACAGTCAGAACAGTCTAAATAGTGTAAATTCTTCTTTGTCTTTGGAAACAAAATGCAATGTATGTCTGATTATTCCAGAAACTTATGAAAATTATTATAGAAGGTTTAGTTCCTGAAAATTTGAGAGAATTTGCTATTTGTAGAAAACTAACAAAGTCTATTACAGAAGATTTAATAGCTTGTTTTCAAATCAAAAATATTTATCTTGCCATGAAACATCCTCTTAGGTTTTCTTTTATTGGTGGAAATTAAACTTTAATTGCTACATTTTAATAACTATTTAGTACAACTGAGAATTTCTAGAATTTATGGTTATTATATTGAAAGTTACTTTATTAGCCGAGAAAGTTTTTAGTAATTAAATTTTAACACTGCAACGAGGAATGATTTTCAAAAAATTTTTTCTAAAAAGTTTATGATGTAGTCCCAGAGTTATCAACTCAAAAATTGATATTGGAAAACATAAAATTCTTGAGATCTTTAGACACGTGAACCTCAGAAAGGCAACTTCTTATATTATTTCATCATAAGTCATCTTGACTATGATTCCTATTAATAGCATATGGTGAATGTAGTTTGTAGTGACTGAATTTATTTATTTTTTTATTACTACCATAGAACACAGTAAGACCTGTGATAGGTACAAAAGCAGGTACCAATAAGGAAATCATTTTGGTTACTAAAATACCATGAAGGACAAGAGAACAAATCTTGTCTACTTAATTCAACATCACACTCTGATAAACCTTACTCACCCAGTGTTATAGAATCAATAATAGAACCAATAAAAAAAAAAATTGTTCTATCTATAGACTTGTACCAAATCAGAGGAAAACCTGTCATTATAATCGTTCCGGGTTGAAGTTTGATTGGTTTGGTTTACGGCATATCAACACCTCAATGGGTCATTTAATGCTGACAACTTTTTTTTTCTGGTAATATTTTTGTTTTGTCGAAAATCTATTTCTGTTAATATTTTTATCCTCAAAAATGTATAGCTGGTAATATTATTTTTCCAAAAATGTATAGCTGGTAACAGTTTTTTTCAAAAACATATTGCTGGTAATAGTTTTTTTTCTTCAAAAATTTATTTCTGGTAATAACTTTTTACAAAGTATCTCTGGTACCAAAACCTATTTTTACACTTTTGTAATGCTTTTTACCTCAGTTTCGGGGTTAACTATTTGCCCATAGCTAGAACCCTAACAGGTGCTACCACCCTGGGTCAGGGCGAACCTGGGAACACCAGTAATTAAGAGGTGATTCCACGCTCCTCAAAGCCTCCTGATCAGAGGCCTTGCTGTCGGATGTAGTTTATCGTCTTACCCTGGATGTGGACGTAGTTCATCATCATACCCAGGACATTGAAGTTTGACAAACAAATCATAGATTTACAGTTTTCAGCCCAAAAGTGAGGTTGGATACAAAAGGAAATTGTTAATAAATTAAACACCAAATTAATGGGTCAGTCTAAATCATTTCCTGAACAATGTCAAGAGATTAAGAAGACAAAATTTAATCAAATTCTTGATTATACTTTCCTTCATTTTATTTCTGTTGCATTTTATCACAATTCTCAGATAATTATTCTGTGGCAATGATCATGGAGTGGAAATGAATTTTTTAAAGATTTGTACTGAATCCTTGAAAACCATTTTCCCCATAGTGTTGTCACTAGTTTAATTATAAAGCGGTTCACATCTATACAGCATATAAAGCGGTTCGCTTCTATACAGCTTATAAAGCGGTTCGCTTCTATACAGCTTATAAAGCGGTTCGCTTCTATACAGCTTATAAAGCGGTTCGCTTCTATACAGCTTATAAAGCGGTTCGCTTCTATACAGCTTATAAAGCGGTTCGCTTCTATACAGCTTATAAAGCGGTTCGCTTCTATACAGCTTATAAAGCGGTTCGCTTCTATACAGCTTATTTCTGACATTACACCATCTTAATATTTTCACTTGTAATCATTTACAAATTTGTTTGATGAAGCTTTGTCATTCATTATTGACTAGATGAAATTATAGCAAAGATTGATTATTCATATTTTTTCAGTGAACACCAGTCTGATGAGAAATTTGATCCTCATATTAGAGAGCATCAAGACTGATTCTATCCTTAGGAGATCAAGTGGATACATTTGGAGAGCCTTAAAAAGAAAAGAAAATCAAATGACAGGTTTATAAATGTCATTCCAATGAATGGGAATAGAAGAAAACAGATTTGATCTGTTAGTCAAATTACAGAATCTTAAATCTGGAATCTCTCCCAAGAGGTGTCATCAACAACAAAAAAAAAAAAAAAACAAAAAAAAAACAGTTTGATTTCTAATGGATGTTCAAGTGCTGCAATCATTTTGTTCAATATTTAATCCAATCAGTTCTAGGAGTCTTAACATTTAAAGAAAGACTTAAAAGCTGCTTTTCTCTAAAAAAACATAAAATAATTCCTTTTCAATTTTGACAAATTAATGTGCTATTTCAATTAATTAAACTGAATTAAAGGATTGGATTATGCAAACTTTTATCATTTGCCCAAAATTTTAATTCTTCTTTGATTGAAGCAGTAAACATCAGACTAATCTGACAGAATTCTTAAAATTTATGATGTTTACAAAATGAAAAGACATTCACAAGAACAAGAATTATTTGTATTCAAAACCTTTTTGGTTAAACACGTACACAAAAAAGGAAAACATTTTTTTTTCTGAATTCTCATGATTAGTTAACATAAGACATTATAAATATAGAGAAAATTCAGTTTGTGTGTGTGTATGTGTGTGTATATATATATATATATATATATATATATATGTCTGATGACCACAAAGGCATAAAACCCAGGGTCACAAACTCACATAAACACAACTATAGAGTATATAAGAAAGCAGAGACTTTAGAAAACCATGGTAATATTTTATTTTGCGAAATTGAGATTTTGATTTTGCTTCTTCAGATAAAATGTTTCAACAATCAATGGATTTAAAATAGATATATAATATATAATAAATGTAATTATAATTATCATTTGCTCCGTTATTCCATTGAGCATTCTGGATTTATATCCTCTTTGAAATTATCCATACATATCACCAACTAATTTTATATACATATATATATATATATATATATATATATATTGATATAAAATATCCTAACAAAGTATGATGGAATTCATAAAAGTCAGTTTGAGGTTTCAAATTTTATTTTCTTATTAATATTTTGTTCTATACAAGCATTTGCAAAACTGAAAAAAAAAAAAAAGGAAAAATTTGTTACCATACCAACTCTGCTATTTAATATAGTGTGATTAAATCAAAAAAATGTTGCAGTTAATATAACTTCAGCAATGTTTAAATTAAAAGCATAAGTTAGAAAATAAGATTAATTTAAATGCTGTTATGTCATAAAAGGCTCAAACACTAATATTCCATGGTTATAATTTATTACATTGGAATCGTAATCACGATCCAATTCATCAGATCTACAAATTAAAAAAGAAATTGGAAATTCTTACTCTGTCCTGGACATTGAGTTCTACCTGGATTCTATCCCCTTGAAATTAATATATATATATATATATATATATATTGACCACTAATGTTATCAATATATATATATGTCTGATGTCAGTCAGTTAAGTGCCATCTGTGAATACATATTTGGGTGATCATGTCTCTTTCATGGTTAAGGAGAATATTTTTCCCCCACAGTATGTTGCCGTTACTTTCTGCTGTTGTTTGGTTGTCAACCAAGGCTAAAGTGTGTTTTGCTATTTAAACCATAACTGAGAAGGGAAAGAGATGACTTCATACCTTTCCCAAGGGTATTTGTGCATAAGTAAGTATAATAAAGCCGGCTGGAATTCAAACTTAGCTCTCTGATTTCTCATTCTGAATCAATATACCTTACACCACAATGCAAATATGAAGTAGTAAATAGGATAAAATTTATGCTGGTGAAACAACAAAACTTAAAAAGATATCTATGAACATATATGAGCCATAAAAAAAAAAAAAAAATCAGGGATACATTAAATTCATTATTTTTTTTTTTTTCATATACCAACTATAAAGCATCCTTTTAATTTGAAAAATGCCAAAATGGTTGAATTCATCATAAATCATCTTGAATACTTATTGTATCAGCTATTAGATCAGGATTCATTTTTATGTATTAATCAAAAAGTAGTTTTTTTTTGTTTTTTTATAACATCACCTTTCCTCAACACCTTAATAATACAAATCAGAAATTATATTTTGTATTGCAAGCATTCACTTATAAAACCATGACTATTTTATTTGCTGATATCAAATAATCATATTTAGGTTTTAAATCTTGTTGATTTATAGATGGAGATTTATTTTCAAATTAACCACAGCATTTTTAACTAGATAGGGTGCCATAATAACAATTTTTCCTTAAATGTTTTTAGAGTGAAAAATATTAAGAAAAGGAAAAATTCCATATTTTCAGATATATATATATATATATATATATATGAAAATATGGAATTTTGAATATATATATATATATATATATATATATATATATATATATATACAAATTCCATATTTTCAGATATATATATACTAGCAGTAGAGCCCAGCGTTGCCCGGGGATGTAACAGTAAGAGATAGATCAAGTATCGACCATCATAAAGACTGAAAAATAAAATTGACAAAGATTATTGTTTAAGGTTGACGGATACGCATGTCTTAATTAGTTTTTTTTTGTTTTTTTTTACGAATTAGTCAAACCCAAACTCAAACAAAAACATTGTTTTCAATCGTTATGAGTCTATTGATTGAATAGAATTTTATTATAAACAATTGTCTTGTAAATGGAATTTTTAAAGCATTCTGAATGTAAAAATAAAAAAAAAGTGTGCAAGACAATAAGAAACACTACCTGCCAAAAAAAAAAAAGTGAAGTTTTGTTGAAATCGGTTGAAAAATGTAGGGAATCCGATCCCATATATAAAGGAACACACACAAACAAACAACCTGGGTTTTATAATAAGTATAATTCGATATGAGTTGTCCCCCTTTCATTCTGGTGATAGAATCGTGTTTTATCGTGTTTTCAAATTGATTTCATGTAAAAACAATTGTGTTTTTCCAATTTTTGATGCTGTCAGAACCACCGCAAGGTAATTTTATGCAGTCCTGTGAAGTTTTGTTGAAATCGGTTGAAAAATGTAGGAAATCTGATCCAATATATAAATGTACAGACACACACACACACAATCTGCGTTTTATAATTATATATATATATATATATATATATATATATATAGATATATATATACACACACACACAAATTCCATATTTTCAGATATATAAGTGAACACTGAAGTCAACAGACTGTTTCATGCTAAATGCAATCATCAGGACTGATGATTGCCTTTAACATGAAACAGAATGTCGACTGAGTTTTGACTTCAATGTTCACTTTTATATTTACATACACTATCTCTGATATTGATCACTTTATCCCACAAATATAGCATACCTTAAAATATATATATATATATATATATATATATATATATATATATATAACAGGTTTGACTAAAAAGAACTGACAATGTATGCATTTAATTTTTTTTTTATATGTTTTTTCCTCAAAGTGTGTATTTTGATCAAAATTGTGGATAAACTGTCTGAAGTTAATAATGTGCTGTTGTTTTGCTAAACTAATTTCAACAATCATTTTCAATAAACAATGTGAGGGATCAGTATGCTAGTCAGAATTCCTTTGTCTACATCTCAGTATTCTTTGGAAAGATGAAAATTTGAAATAACTGTTACATATGACGTTATCTTAGACTATTTCAAACTTTCAGCTTTGTAAAGAATACCAAGATGAGCTAAAATATACTTTTATGGTATGTTATATTTATGGGTTAAAGTGCTCAATATCAAAGATAGACCATATATCAATATAAAAGAGGACATTGAAGTCAATACCCAGAGGCAACAGTCTGTTTCATGCTAAATGCAATTGTCAAGCCATGTGCTATGTGTTTTTGCTTGACTATATATACGTCAGTGATCCTACTTAATAGCTCCCAGAATAATTTGAAACTTAACACGCACCAAATTAACCATTAGAATAATACAATAGAATACCCATAATGCATCACTGATCTGGATATATAAATAGCTGTGAAAACACACATGGCCTGATGATTGCATTTAGCCTGAATCAGCCTCTGGGTATAGACTTCAATGTCCTCTTTCAAATAATGATCTCATCTTTATGAAAAAAATTGATAATCTTAAAATTATCAATTTCAATAATATTTTATGACTCAATAGAAAAAATCTTTGAATTGAATTGAAAAAAAAAAGATCAAATACCTTTGATAATGATGGATTCTAAGCAATTTAATGAAAAAGTCACCTAAAATCAATGAAAAAGTCGCCTAAATTTAAGTTTTTAATCATGGTATTTTGATCCAAATGTTTTCTGAGGATCAAATGGTGACTATACACACATATCTGTAGAGTTGTAGTATTCTTCAATGATAGAATAAAACCAGTTTTCGTTATTGATGTTCTAGTGGAATTGCATAAAAGATGATGGGGCAGAAAAAGAGAGCCTTTGTAACTGATTTTGGGTAGAGAGTATTGACAAAAATGACCTTGAGAGAAAAGGTTTTATATAAATTATTCAGTGGCCACTGAATAATGTAAATGTTGAGCTGGATGTCTAAATATCTAATTTTCTGACTCTTGATACCTTTAAAACAAAATGTCAGATGTCTACTTGGGGGCTAGAAAACCCATTACCTAAACAAAGATATTTGTAAGGTTTTAACATTCTCAATATTATAAAGTCTTTAAATTATTGAAAGCTTGTGTCATGAACTTTTCCAAAAGTTTGTTGGGAAAGACATCAAGGATGGATTAAGTTCCTTAACAGCATTATCAGACAACTGTAAGATATAGAAAAAGATTGTCTGAGTAAGAAAGAAAGGATTCTAGAAAAGACACAGTCATGACAATGAACATTCAGTAATGAAAACAGGTCATAGAAGATACTTAAATAGAATAATAAACTTTGATTTGAAGTAAAATGCTATTTCCCCCCTCAAATTTTATGGCAAATTTATTTGTGCATGAAGGAATGAATGAAAAGCTTGATAGAATCACTTGTACAAATTAAATGTCAGTGACTGTTTAATGAAACTGTATTGGCAAATGACTTTGCATGACTAGCAAACTAATGTTTTTTGTTTTTTTTAATCATTTCACACACAGTCACTAAGATGGAAGAGGTTACCACAAATGAAAAAAAAAAAACCTAAGAAAACATTGAGATAAGCAAGGACATTAAAAGACCAGGATTCAAAGTGACAGAAAATGACGATTGATATTTGTGCTGGAGAATTACCTTGAAGGTCCAAGAGGGCTAGAGTAACAGAGCCTAAATATGCATATAGGGCTAGCAAATTGATAGCCAGGCAAACTGAGGATCGGAGCTGGAATGATGAGGTGCATACATCATTGAGTTAGATTGAGGCTGGCACCGTGCTCAATATGCAAATTCTCTGGCTTGGAAAGAATGTATAAAAAAAGGTGAGTGCTTGTTGAGACGAGTGAAGTCTTTTGTGCTCAATGCAGGTCATGTCAGTGTGTGTTGCAAGTATGTTTCCGGTGTCTGTGCTACAGAATCCCAGGTTTCCTGCTACAACATTGCATTTAAATACTTGAAGATCACAGTTGGCAGGAAACAATGAAGCTAGAAGAGAGTTCCACAATTGAGAAGTGAGAGAGAAGAAACCATCAGCATAGAACTTATGCTTAGCATTTTCAACAGTAAAATAATGAGACCTAACTGCCAAACTAGTACTGTGCTTAAATTTTTGAAGTTGAGGTACCAAAGAGGAAAGCTCATCAGAATAATTACCATGAAAGTATTTATAGAAAAATCACAGGGAAACAATATTATGGTGGTGGGAAAGTGATCAAACCAAAGATTTCAGGTCAGGACTGTTGATATTGCAGATTCTTATGGAGAGGTGAGGTGGGTTGCATTAAGCAAGGTTTTCTTGCCTGTAGTACAGTACCATGAAGTGAGAGAATGGGTGAATACCATTTTCCTTGTAATATTTCTAAAGAAAATTGAAGAACCAAAGACTCATCTGAACATAAAAATAAATGTGCAGGGGTTGTTTGCATCAACAAAAACAAGCCTGCATAGGTGCTGAAGTAAATTACAGGCAAATTTTTCTCAGAATAAAACATGGCATTTAACTGCACAGTTTTCGAATCAAGTGAAAGAAAAAATTTAGAATCAAGTCAAATGGCTGCTTATTCTCACAGAAGCAATGGATCACAGGATATATCTAGTTTAGCACAAGTTTTTGTTTCATTATAATTATCATATTTGGTTCTGAATCATATCAGGCTTATTTAAAAATAAGCTCTAAATAAAACTGATTCATTTAGAAATGCAATTATGGCAAATATGAAAATATATAATACAGCCTCTGTATTGAAAAGTCCGAAGGCTGATAGGATAAACATGGTATTCATCTTGTGTAAGGTAAAATCTTTTGTGTGACAGAAGTGGCTATAGGCATCTATTTTGTAACACCCCCACCCAACAGCTAGCAATATCCTTTCATAAAGGAATTTAAACCTAAGACCTAAGAGAAGGATGACTGGTAGTTGAAGATTAGAATTAAATTCTGCATTTGTCTATCACAAAGACAAGTCATTCGGACTTCATCTTTAGTGACACTTGCCCAAAGGAATAATCTGTAGCTTAGAGATTTAGGTAATCTTTCTCAAGAGATTTAATTTACATAATATTCAATGTGTAGAATGCAAACTATTTGGATAAAAGCATTCATATTGAAGGTTTTACTTTTAAATGTTTCTCAACATGCAACGTTTTCTCTATGTCTTTTGGAAATAAATTTTCTTTTTTTATGCTCTACAAAAGAGAGGATAGGATGTTTTATTTTGTATGTCATATGAAAACAGACTATGTTCAAAATATTACAGACATCATTTATTTATTGGGAAAAACTCATCATCTTTTGGGAAAAAACAACAGTTGAAAATAAAATTTCAACTGCATCCAGAAATTTTAATACCACACTTAATTTTTGATTATTTTTGTGCTTTTATAGTTTTCTATTAAGAATGAAAAACATGTTGATGGGCCAAGTCTGAATCAGTGGAGAAATATAAAAAATTAATAAAACTTTCTGATAATTTGATTGTCATAGTTTTCTGTATGATGCTTTAATTTTCATGAGCACTACCAACTTCAGATGTAAGAGTGACACGATCCAAAAAAAAGAGACATTGATTTGTAAATTGGTTGAATTGTATTCTTAAAACTTTATTTCAGCTTGCTCATCAATAAAGAAGTAAAATCATTTCAATTTATTAATATTGAGCCAAGAGCACAATCATAAAAAAAGAGAGTGAATCAAAAAAGACAATAAAAATAGTGATTTAGTCAGTAGTATTCAAGTTACCAAAACTCTGAATGTTTGGTGAGGGCGATAGAAAGGAGAAAACACATGGTGTTTTCAAACCTTTATGTAAGATTGCCCCTTTTCTAGAATGTAGTAACACTTATTACCCATATTCAAAATTAAACATATTAGTAATTTATTTAATTGATTGGTGTTTTAATAGTTTCCCAATTCTTTGTGGGTTATTTAAAGCCAAAACAATTTTTTCCAGGTAGAAGCCCTACTATTTAAACCATAGCTATGGGAATACAAGATGGTTTCATACTTTCCCCAATGGTGTTTGTGGATAAGTGAGTAACAAACTCAACTGGAAACACATTAATAGAATATAAAACATGTTTTCATTATAAAGTACATTTAAGCACAAAGGTACGATTTTTATAAGCTGTTGTTAATCCCTGATAAATTTCAAATTACCCCCCACCCCAGCTCTCAGAACAACAATTCTTAGTGAACTGTTTTAATAGTTTTCAGAGGCCAGATACAAGAGTGTTGGTAAAGTTGCATTGCCAAGAGCATAACATACGCACATAAATCTAAATATTCAACTTCTTCCTTATAGTTTGGCCAGAATTAGGATAAAATGGTGATATTGTATGAACAACATTTTCATGTGCCACGCTAAAGTTTCCTTAGCAAATATAAATGTGTTGCTTGTTTATAAAGTAGCTTTTTCTTTTTTGAGCAAAGCATTTTTATTGTTTCTATTTTCAAACCAAAAACTAGAAGTAAAACTCGTGTGAATCCTTACAATGTGAGATAAGAACAGTCGCATTAATTAAAACTTATCAGAACAAACTCTCCAAGATTGTAATGAGTTTGCACCTCAGTTCAGCAGAATGTCAAACTTTATCTTTAATTAAAAAGGGAAAATTAATCAGAAGTTCCATTTTTTTTTTAATTACTTTATTAAGGTTACAATTTTTTCTTAGACATTTATCACAGCTGTAGAGGTTAAAGACACAAAAGGTAAAATTCAATAAAAATTCATGCAAGCATTTATTTTTTTTTGGAAAGACAACAGCATAAAATTAAAAAACAGAAACAAAATTGGGATATTATCTAATTAAAAAAGTTATGAAGTTCTAAAAATGTCTAAAAAGGTCAAAGTCTTTTTTTTTTATATATGAAGAACTATTTCATAAAGAAAATTATTTTAAGATTACAAAAAATAGAGATTATTCTGAGATTTGGAGAAAAATAGAAAAAACTTTCAAGTAAGCTTATCAATATTTAGTCAAGAGGGGAGAATTGATATGTTAAACTTAACTCGATATTGTAGTAACACATTAGTAAACCTCATATATCATAGTAAATTTATTATAGTAATTAGTAAATATCTAAAAAGGAAAAAAAAAAGAAAAGCCAGTCAAGGTGAGAATTACTGAATGAGACTTGATATTAGAAGGAAGTAAAGATTATGAGGACATGGAGGATACATAATGACTGAGCCTAGACTTGAAGAGGTTAAGTTTTGAAAAGCATCCATGTGGGAGTCTATTTATAAAATAGTGGTTATATGGAAAAAAAAAGCTTTTGGAGAGAAACACTCTTACCAAAAGGAATATGAAAGGAATGGGTTTCATTAAACCATATGAGTGTAGCAAGGTGGGTCTTGACTGTAAAGGTGGAAAATGACAACACAATCTTCTCAGTAGGGATGACTAGTAACTAAAGTCATCATTTTTACCTGAGCTTGTACTGCAATCATTGATTCCAGTGGAAAGCAACTATTTCAGAAAAATCCCAAGATTCAATTAAGCTGATGTGATCTATGACACAATGGGTAAAATTTATTAAACAAATACAAAATTCACATTCACATGAATGATATACGCTGATGAGTCAAAATATGACCAGAAAGACGTGTAAAGAATGACACTTACTGTCTCATAACAATTGTGCATTTCAAGGTTAAGATTATGTAAGCAAGTAATTCCCCCTTGAATAATTTAATGTGTTGAATGTTGTAGTTATTGGCAGGAAAAATCTTTCAATAAATTTAAAAGGGCAAATTGTCATGATCAGAAAACGAAGTCAGATCATTTAAAACTGGCATGACTTGTGAGACACATTTAGTTGTAGTGAGTAATTATTGGCATTTCTCCAAGGAGGGGGAAAATCCTCAATCATTGACAAGACACTGGATGGTCAAAACTTACTGATCTGAGGAGTGAATGGCAGCTTTCCAAGGATACTCTGGTAGATATTGCAGATGGCTGTAATGAAAGTGGTGAAAGAAATGTGTGCAAACACATTGATCCTGATTACATATGGGTCTATATAGTCAGAGACAAACCATGCTAACTGATGTCCATTGACAAAAGAATCTTCAATAGGCATGTGAGAATTGAAACTAGATCTTGTATCAATGAAAGAAAATCCTTTGTTATAAGGAGTCTCATTTTCTTCGTAGATCATAGAGTATATGTGTGCATTATCATCTTGGGAACATGATTATACCATGATACATAGTGAGGGGAAAAAAAGCCAGTGGAGTCAGAGTAATGGTTTGGGATTTGTTCCTATATGAAACTGTGCCTTATTATTTGTATGGAATGTACATGTCATGTATCATATAATCAGACATCATTACTGACCAAGTAAACTCTCTTTAATGGCAACAATACAATGCCCCTTGTCATACTGCACAAATTGTAGGAAGAGTTTTTCTATAATACATTTCACTCTGTTGTTTTGGCCACTACTACATTCCCCAGACATCAATACAATTGAACCCCTGTGGAATTTATTGAACCAAGAAGTTAAATCTGCAAAGATTTCATCATTTATCTTGCATCAGTGAAAGGAACATCTTGGCACTAGAAACCAAAAGAAACTTTTCTTGTAGAGTTTGTGCCTCTTTATATGGTGGACCAACAACTTATTTGGTAAGAAGTTAGTTGCTCATCAGCAAGACAAATACTTAAAACAGTTAAAAAAAAGTGTCAAAATGTACATTGTATATTTATGAACAGATATAATAAATATAATAAGTTATAAAAGGGTGAGTATTTGTTATTTAAAATATAAATGCTTAAATTTGATTTCTTGTGAATAGACCAAGTTAGTGAGATAGACTTTTCACTAAAACTTTCTTGACCATATCCATTGACCATGACATGTTTGTGATAAGTATTAACTTCCATTTTGTGCATCTTTTAACAGTTTGGGTGAAAAAAAGTGTTGTGGGAGATAAGACATTAGAATGAGTGACAAAGTAAGGATCTGATGAAAAGAGTGATGTCCACAGATTCCTTCCCACTCAAAAAAATATATTGCTACAAAATGCTTCAATTCCTTTTCATTGTGGAACACAGTGGTCAAGTGGCAAATACATTTTTCATTTTTATATTTTATCTTTCTCTTACTATGGTCTGAAGCATTTCAAAGACAAAACAGAACTTTAGATTTTTTCTTTATATACTAGTTTTCCAGTTTTTATTTTGTCATCATCATCTGCCCATCTGGGAAGAATTGTCAATCCATTTTCTACCTAATTTTCTATTTGATTTCCTATCTACCCATTTGTGAGGATACAAAAGCGTCTTTCCTTTCAATTTCAAAATATGTGGAATCACTCTTCTTTTTCATCATTTTTTCTGTCTGTTTTACGGTATATCAACCTTAATGGGTTATTTAATACCGACAAGATTTTTATTGCTGGTAATATTTTTTTTCTAAAAATGTATTGCTTGTAATATTTTTTCCTTCAAAAATATATTGCTGGTAATAATTTTTTCTTCAATAATTCATTGCTGGTAATAATTTTTTCCAAAAATGTATTGCTGGTATTAAAACCTATTTTTACACTTTCATAGTATTTTGACCCCAGTTCAGCTATATCCAGATATTTTGTTTTGTCAAAAATCTGTTTCTGGTAATATTTTTCCTTCAAAATTGTATTGCTGATAATAATTTCTTTCAAAAAAGTATTGTTGGTAATAATTTCTTTCAAAAAAGTATTGCTGGTAATATTTAACTATTTGCCCATAGCTGGGACCGTAACAGGTGCTACCACCTCAGGTCAGGGTGGACGTGGGAACACTAGCAATTAAGAGGTGATTCCACACTCCTCAAAACCTGAAAGATCTGAAGCCTTGCTAACGGACGTAGTTTATTATCTTACCCAGAATGTGGATGTAACTTATTGTTTTACCTAGGATGTTTCATTTGGAGTTTGTATATCACTGACACCCTCTGAATAGAGTCAATGAAACCTGACATCCAAAAGTGTTAAAGATTAAATAAGATCTAAATATCAGTAACATCTTCCTTCTTATTGAAAGCTTAAACAAAAGCCATAATTTATATGCCAACTGACCTTTTGCCTTTTTTTGGGGAGTCCTTTGTTCATTCTATTTTCTTCATAATTTAAACCTTAATTCTCAATATTGATGAAGGTTGATTTGGCAACAAATTAATTGCTTAATACAAATAATTTCATTTTGACATCTTAACCTTGATTTAAAAAATTCTATTGTTCATGAAGTCTTAATATTTGGGGTATTGCTTTCAATATTAAGTTAAGAGCTTATATATTAGTTTCTATCCAGATATTGATATCTCTTGAAGATACTTATTATCTGAGTTAAATATTTAACAAGTAAAAGACATTTCCAGTGCTTGCTTGTAAAATCCTATGCTAACAACTTAATACCCCACCCTCTGAATCCTGCTTAGTTAGATATATTGGTTATTTTCTTATGACAAAAGCCATGTGTTTCATTATCTACACAACAATGATGATGGCTTCTGGACAAATACCATAATCTTAGATTAGTTAAGGCCATAATTCATAATGACAGTTTGTGTAAGGGTTATTGACCCAAGATAGATGAAGATAGACACAAGTTTATTTTTTGAGGAAGATTTCTGATCAGAAAAGAAATTAACAGAAAAAAAGCCTAGAATAGATCTTGGTCAATTCAGATGAATAATAAAAATGCTGGATGGTGAAATAAAAATAAAAAAGAGGTGCCACAGTGAATAAAATGCATTGCTTTTATTTGCATCGTTTGTGAAATGCAGGATTGGCTGAGGACATAGTAAGATGCGTTGTATTTTGATGCAACAGTTTTAAAAAAATGCGCAGTTTACTGACTTAAGCAAATGTGCATCCTGATTATTTTGGGCAGTTGACTGTTCTGTATTGTTTGGGGGAGATAAAAAGATCTTAATACATTTCAATTTTTCTTCTTTTATGCAATAGTAAAGAAAGATTTCCTATGAACTCTCATTAATTGGTGACGGTCGGGGGTCATAAAAAAAAGAAATAAAGTAGAAAAAGAAATAAACTGGAAGTTTAGACAACAAAGAAAAAGAAAAAACTTACAATAAAGAGAAAGAAATAAATTGGAAAGGAAAGAACTACGAAGATGGTTTATCCAAACTGAGCACTTAACCTGAAAGATAACAAATTAGTCCTATGCCTCATCTGTCAGATCTACCACCAATTTAACTGATACGTGCATAAGTTCTGCCTTCAATTAAGGAATTATTAAGGATTCATTTGCTTCTCTACTTAATGCCTTAATTTGAAATAGACTCCATTTTGTGACATTAAGAAAAAAAAAAGAAGGGGGAAAATAAAAAGATGTCTGTTATTTTTCCTTTATCTACATAACGTTACCTGTTCATGTCAGTTTTGATTCATGTCTGTGATAATCAAAACAGAACCAGTAAATCATGTTACAATGATCAAGAATTAACATCCATCATCTGGTATGGCAGATGAAGCTGATGACAGTGAAGACATTGGCATAATATGTTATACAATAAAAGTGTTGGGTTAGTAAAATTCGTCTGCTCTTATATATAGATATTGGTCACATGATGTTAGGCAGTCTCTCATTGGTTAATAAAACCATGTGGGTTCAGAAAAAGCTGACCACCACCAGACAAGGGACTGGACTGGCTCCAAAGTAACAGAGAAGAAATTCTTCCACCGTAATGGTACTAGTTGCCGAGGGTTTTAAAAGTACACACTATCTAACCCTATTTCACTCCAGCAGATGGGTAAGTCCACCTGATATTCTCTATATATAGATAAGGACATTGTGTTTATGTTAAACATTGTATTCATGTTTAGATGTAAATAAATATCTTTATTACATGTTGATAAAGCATTCTTCTTATTTGTGTCAGTTTCAAAGTGAGGCTAGCACAATAAAAGGAAATAATGAACATAGATAAATATAATGAAACTGAATCTTGAAAATCATTTGCCTTGATTTAATTATCTTTGTCAGATTGATGTATAGCTTCCACATAAGAAAAAAAATAACTGAACCCTATTTTGAGTGAGATTTGCTAACTAAGATAATGAAAGCTTTTTAGTAGAATATCGCTCATTAACCAATGATTCTCTGCTATAGTGTTTTTAACTTTGTCTTTTGTATTGATAAAAAAATGAAATCTTTAATACACTTCTGCTTTTTATTAAAGCATTTCACTTCAAACAATTTTAGAGACTCAAAATTTCCAACTACTTTTCTATTTAGTTTTGTTGAATTCACACAAATTGACTGTTCTTAAGATTTAAGATAATAATATTTAAACTTCCTTTTTCACACCTTCACAAAAATACAGTCATGCTTAACAATCAGGGGTTCAAAATAACTGACCGCTCATCAAAGTATATTTGTCCAAAGTTGTTATTGCTAAGCTGACCAAATAAATAATCAGTGAGCTTAGCCTGAAAAAATGTTAAGTGGGAGTGGAAAAAAAAAAGATTGTATCTTCCAAGTAGGGACAGTCAGATAATCTTAAAACTCAGATTTAAAATCCTGGCCTTTCCCTCAGCTCAATCTGTTGGGAAATATTCAACTTAATCATTGTGCAGACTCAATAAAAAAAATATACTTGTTTATGAAGAAGAAGCATAAAGAACCTTTTTAGCTGAACTGATACTAAAACATTTTGGCAGGAACCTATTCACAGACCATGATGCAAAATGGATTTGGATGGGATAGAATTTCAGCTTGAGAGAAATTGTAAACCAATAGGTGAAGCAAACAAGATAAATTTGCTTTGGTTTCACATTTGCAAATTTATTTCATAATGAAAATCATCAAATAATATTGTTTCATATTTAGAAAACCTTCTTACAATTTTTATTCACAGAATTACTTGAGCTGTTGAACTCGTTATTTCTGTGACTCATTCCAATGAGATTTTAGTCAAACCACATTAAAAGCAGTCTCTTTCTCTACACGTAAGGTAAGCAGAAGAATGGATTATCTGAAACAAGTGTGATATAAAGAGCAAGAGGAAGAATCTTTTGTTGAAACAACTATCAGAATGAATTTGTAGTGGATTAAACAAAGAAAATAGGTTACAGAACTTTTAGTTTTGTCCCTGTAACCTTCAAGATCAACCTGAATATTTTTTTATTAATAGGATCAAGAAACAAATGTTAGATTTCTGATATTTTTCAAAGAAAATCTTATTAGAGCTGATGTAACAACAATTTTGATAGAAAAAGATAACCTTTGTTAATACTAACCATTCCATTTCCCTCATTTTTAAAATTTAACTATCATTGTTATGATTTGCTAAGATATATAATTAGATCCTGTTCATCTAAATTGATTTTACAAGCAATCTAATGTATTTGAATAGAAGAATAGTAGAGGAGATTGTTGTGGATATTTGAGTACAAATTTTGTAACTGCAGAATTTTTATGTGGGCACAATTCATTCACTTTCCAGAAAATCTTTTGAAGTGAAACTTCTTGCATTAGCAAAAAGAAACTCACTAACACAAGTTTTCAGTTTGCAATCTGTTGATAGAAACATTTTTTTTGTTTGAGATTTCAAAATGAATTGTAAATATTCAAAAGATGTTTGGTAGTTGTTGTAACCTAGGGAAGGTTACTGAATAATCAAATGAAGGTTGGTAATGAACAATAATATTTAGGACAAGAACAACACATATAAGATTTGCCAGCAGCACGTGGAAGATGTAGTCAACTGCTAGAAGTGAGTCAAGTGAATTCCATGATGAATCACCAAATGCAGACCAACATACAGTATTTACTACCTTATTTATGTGAATGGGGACATAACCCATTATTGTCTGTAGGTATGCTAGAACAACATAAAAAGCAGCAGAGGATTAACCTTATCTTTGTTCTCTTTTCACTCAATGTCTCTGAGGGTTAAGTTTTTTGAAAATGATGAATATTTGTAAAAAAAAAATGTTACAAAAATTTTATTAAACTTTTATTTTAAATTCTATTAAATATTCAAAAGTTTGTAAATGCTGTAATTAGTGTGTATCATAATAGTGTTTCAAGTCATTTTACAGCAAAGAACAGAAATTATTTAAAATTAGTTTTAGTTTAAAGAATTTAAATTGGATAGAATAAAAAATAGTCAAGAGACTTTAATTTTGTTTGCAACCCAAAATTCATCTTGTTTCTCACATTCTCTTTCATTTAAAATACTTATTCACAATAGAAAACCTTTAGATTTTGTGTCTTACAAGGGTCAGTTAGATTTCGTGTTTTACAAGTGTCTTCCTATTGTTTCCATTTCAAATTCTTATTATTTAAACTATTTACATTTTGGACTATTGCCCTCTGGCCTTCATCAGGTGTATATTGATCTGGCTAACCTATAGAGAATTTTGAACTGAACCCTTTATTTAATCTAAGGAGTTAAACTGTTCTTGTTCCATTATCTTGTCTAGCTATTGTTTTAGTACTCCTCAGTTTATCTTGCCTAGTTACTGTTTTAGTACTACTCAGTTATTGCTTGCCTTGCTTTCACTGAGTTCAAGTACACACTACCTAGCCCAGGGATTGATTCACAATTACTATGTAACCAAATTCACAAACCAATGCTTTAATTCACAAGGCTATTGTTCCATAGGAACAAATCTGAGTGGAGAACTTGGAGCCTTAAACCTAACCTGCCTGCTGATTAGTGCTGCTGTACCTGTCATGCTTGACAGCTGCTAAAGATTTGCTATCATTTGTCTTTATTAGCATCTACCATATTGCATTTATGTCTATACTAGGCCTGCTAAGGATGTCCTCATAGCCTAGTATATGTGCTGATTCTTTCAAATGTCTAACTTCCTTGTTCAGCATTTTCACTTCATTCCACAGGGTTTGATGACTACCCTTTTCCCCCCCATACATGATCAGTCATGCCTGATAACACTGTGATAGAAATAACAAAGTTTGAACAGAAATAGTATAAATAAGTGTCTAATAGATTTTTAAAATGCTTGCTAATATCTGTTGCCTGTTTTTTTTTTATTACTTTTATGTGAGAGACTGATCAGAAACATCTTTGATATTTCAAAATTCTATAAGACTTCAATACAAAATACAACCTTCTATAAAAATGCCCTCTTATGACAAAATGATTATGGTGTTGCCTCAGTTTTATGATTCATACAACTTTTGATACACACAATTTTAACTTTTACTTTATTGAATACCACCAATGCTTTAGCTGGCAAAAAAAAAAAAAAAAAATGGACACCCAATAAAAATAGGAATTTGTATAAATCTATCACTAACAACAGCAGTGTGATTGGCTCTCAAAATGGAGATATTTATCCTATTTGCCTAAATTAGACTATTCCAAATTTAGGTAATTAAGATTGTTATGTACTTTGGCTATTGTCCCAAGGACATCAGTTGTTTCAAAGTTATAAACAATTTAAGATTTTAATAGCATATGAATGTACCGACTCTCAAAGTTATTCAACATGTGAAAAAGTTCATAGAACTATATTTTAATTTTAGCCACTTATTTCTAATCTTGATTTACTAAAAAAATTCATCTTGAAATACTTTTTAATTAAAAAATGAACACGGTCACATTTAATACAGTATATTTTAGATAATAAATTATATAGAAAATAAACAATATGACATCACACACTACAAAATAGATAAAGTCTGACAATTATTTTAATATGTTTTATTGTTATACGTTATTTATATATACACAAATATTTAAATAAATACTCTGTTCAAGTTGGTAAATGTTGTTAACCCTAGAACACTAACCATGAGTATATAGTACCCAGCGCAAATTTTCCTATTTTTAATTACAATTTTCAGTACCTGATTTTCTTACCTAAATAATGTTTTTCAGTTTCTATTAATGTTAACTCAAAGTACAAAGTTTGAAGTGCCTGCATGTAAAATTGATATACCCATGGTTAGTAGTGGTGTAACTTTAATTGATGGTTAATGTTCTAGGGTTAATAATGTTTATTATAAAACAAAGCATTTACTTTAATATTTGTGTCTATATAAAGGATGTAACAGTAAGAAACAGATCAAGTATCGACCATCATAAAGACTGAAAAATAAAATTGACAAAGATTATTGTTTAAGGTTGACGGACATGCATGTCTTAATTAGTTTTTTTTTTGTGTTTTTTTTTTACAAATAGGGCAAACCCAAACTCAAACAAAAACATTGTTTTCAATCGTTATGAGTCTCCCAATTGAATAGAATTTTATTATAAACAATTGTCTTGTAAATGGAATTTTTAAAGCATTCTGAATGTAAAAATAAAGAAAAAAGTGTGCAAGACAATAAGAAACACTACCTGCCAAAAAAAAGTTAAGTTTTGTTGAAATTGGTTGAAAAATGTAGGAAATCCGATCCCATATATAAATAAACACACACTTACACAAACAACCTGGGTTTTATCATAAGTATAACTCGATATGAGTTGTCCCCCTTTCATTCTCGCGACAATGATGCCTCTTAATCGTGTTTTCAAATTGATTTTGTGCAAAAACAATTGTATTTTTTCCAATTTTTGTCAGAACCACCGCAAGGTAATTTTACGTAGTCCTGTGAAGTTTTGTTGAAATCGGTTGAAAAATGTAAGAAATCCGATCCAATATATAAATGAACACACACACACACACACACACACACACACACACACACACACACAACCAACCTGGGTTTTATAATAAGTATGATCAAATTTTACAAGCAATGAATGACCAAATGCAACCAGGATTGGTGAATATTAACTGATATAAACTATCCCCCCAAGTGGAATGTGAAGAATCTAACCCTGGGGATTGAATAATGGGTTCAGTTCAAAATTCCAGAAAGGTTATAAAGTATGGCAACAGAGTCCTGAAGAAAGTCAAGTGTACAGTAGTCGAAACATTGTGAGTACAGCAACTAAGATGCAAATCCCAGGAAATTACAAAAGTGAAGTTAGATGTGAATGTCAAAATAGGGAAGGAGAGAGATGGTTAAATAGTTGAAAAATTCAAAGTAGGAGTTCATAATGGATGCAGAGAGAAATGGGTCCAATGGTCCACAGCAAATAACCAGATAGCATCCAATAACTATCAATATGTTTGAGATGACGTATTATATACACTATTTACATTATTCGGACTATTGTCCTCATCCTTGTTGCTATATTTATCACAATGTTTCGGCTATCGTTGCTCAGGCCTTCTTCAGGTGGTTGGAATGTCGAACCGAACCCTTTATTTTGCTCGCTGGGGTAGACTGTTCTAGTTCCATGTGCCATGTCTAATGGATGTCAGTTATCAGTTATCTCTTGTTAATTCCCCTCTCCAAGGTCACATGACACAGTGGATAAAGGCGTTAGTTAGATCTAGTGACAGGACCCAAAGAGTGTGAGTTCAATACTTGGTTAAGGCAGTGGAGAACTTTGGTTTCAGAAATAAAGTTGGCTGAATGATCTGTCCTTCAGAATACTGGCGTTAATATTAATGAGGGGTTAAAGAGATAAATAGGTGATACTTTTCAAGGGATTTCAGAAATATTTTTGACAAACTTAACTAATACAAGTGTATTCCATTTTTCTCTACTTGTAGATTTTGGTAGTGGTAAATGATAACAATCAACAGTAATAGAAGTTGAGTCTTACTGAGCAAGTGTAGAATTTGATAGTCGCAACAGGCAGTACTTGACTGTAATGGAAGTTGAGTGTGACTGACAGAACTGTTACCCTGGTCAAGTTGGTAGGTGGTCTATATGGCAGCCTGGGAGATTCCATAAGTGGTGCATATTTGACTTCATGCTGGACATGCTAGCTGGTGGAAGCTTGTTCCCGGAATGCCATGTTGGTGGCTACCACAACCTCTGCAAGCTTGGCAGGGGTTTATTTCACTAAGAATGTTGTTACAGTATGAGGTATTAGCACAAATACTGTTCTTCTGTTTGTAGTAAGTTGACATCCGAACAGTAGCCATGTGAAAAGTACTGTTCATTGTGGTCTGGTCCCGTATTGCCGATTCAAATACCTCAGCATGACAGACATTCTGCTTGAAGGTTTTTAGTGCTCTGGGTTGGCTAGCATATCTGTCTGGAGTGCATCATTGGCTATGCCCCTGATAAGTTGGTCCTTGATATATATGCTGGACAGGTCGTATTCACAAGAGGGACATGAAAAATTGCAGTGAAGGTCTGTAGCCCCAAGGTGAATGAGGTACTGCTGCAAAGGTTTGTTTTCACCCTGTGATATAGATGCAAATGTGATACGATGGACCATGGGATTTGATTGCTGTGTGACCAATGCCTCAATTATTTCAAGTAGCTTTTTGGGGGTCAGTGGAAAAAAAAATTTGAGTGCGTGTTGATTATTGGCATTTTTGACAGACTCGTCAGTGCAATTGTTCAACTGGATGTTAGCATATCTGTCATTTTTATGAATACTTCCCAATCAATTTGAAATTTCCTGAATTGTTGGGGGGGTCATTTCCAGATGGAGCTGAGGAAGCTTGGCTGCTGGTGCTTTAGCAGGGATTGTTTGGGTGGTGAGTTCCTTAGCTTGCTTAAGGATAGATAGGGCCAGGTGTCTGATGAAGCCCCCGAGGCTTGTCCTGGCTGCCTGGCAGGTGGTGTGGTGGTAGCAATTCAACACTCCTCATTTGCATGGGCTACCTTTCAATACAGGAACGTACCCATCCAAACCATCAGGCTATCTCCAGCACAACTTCTACTCCACTGTTGGCTATGGGATTTTATACCATCCTAATCCATGCTATAGAAGCCACATGTGAGATCGGATAGCTTCAGCTCAAAATCATATGAAAATTCTGCCTCAATGTAATGCCCACCTTATAGAAAGGTACAACTGTACGGCCCATACTTTATGTCCGCTCTGGAAAAGTGATAGTCTCAATACAATACCCATCCAATCACTGGTGGGACACAATAGGCAGAGTTGTCGAGACACTACCAAACCATCAATATTGAATCAGGGTTGATGGATTAGGTAGAATCACATTCCGAAACCGCCAATTCCTCAGGAAGCTTCAAACACCCACAGTCTCTACACTTATCCGTAGTGCTTTACCTGGGCCCCCTATGCCAATCAATGGTCATGGGTGCCCAGAAACCCAATACACATGTTCCACATGACAAAGAAAATATGACATCACCTGGCATCACCCAGCCACAAAAAAATTGCCTGGATATTATCCAGATTACAATCAGCCAGGCCAGAAAGAAATCATTTTCCCTCAAAGGCCATTACCCTTGTGTGATTTTGGGGTGGGGGGACAAACATATCAGGTATGTTCCCAGCATTTTCCTGGATATTTGTGGTATACTGGTGGATATTTATTGAGCACATTATACACACTGGAATCAGCAGCCAATCAGGACTCTTAGAATGGGCTTGCCTGGGTATCACAGTAGAATCTCCCAGGCTGCCATATTGTTATACCATAATACCTATTCTATTGTAATAGACTCTCCCACACATAATAAGTAGTAGTAGTAGCGGTCGCCAGTTGGGCTCAGTGGTGTTGAGCGAGTCAGTCGATGTTGGACATTGAAGTATTAACCATCACAACTAGATTGCTGCGTCATTAACTCTTATTTCAAGTTCCTAACGTTTTGTACGTTGAACCTAATTTAGGACGACTTATTGAAATACAAGCCTACACTGTGAAAACTACTCTACAACACGTATAGATCATCTACAAATTTGACCAGGGTAACAATTTTGTCAATCAGACTCAACTTCCATTACAGTCAAGTACTGCTTGTTGCCACTACCAAACTCTACACTTGCATGCAAGCTGTTTTTCCCCCAATAAAGTCCAGATTATTTATAATTTCTTTACATGTAGACCAAGATTTCCTCATATTAAAAACCTTCTTGCTTTACTCTTGCATTCTTTGTGCAGTCTATGAAATATACATAGGTCATTATTTTTACGAGAATTGAGCAGCTATTCAAATGTATGTTTTATGAATTTTGAATTTTAAGGAGTTGAAATATTTTTTACTGTACATTAATTTTTCCATACTGGTCATTTCAAACTTAAGTTTTCTTGCTGCTAATTTTGTCTTTAATCAAAATATCTGAAAGTTTTTTAATAAATGGTATTTAAGACAATTATAACTTCTCAGATTCCATCAAGAGAATATATATACATATATGAATACAAGGTTGGTATAGATGGAATAAACTTCCAGTAACGAAAAACACTATTTTTTAAAAAACATGCTCAATACAGAGTAGAGTGAATAATACTTATTTAAAAATTATAACATAAGTATGTTATAACATCACTACAAAAATAGCCATTTTATTTCAACACTTCTGGTGTCTTCTCAAGCTTTAAATAAATAATTCCCTGAAGATCCATTTAGTTGAAACCTAGGTAGGTTTTCCTGGCTCTTTAGGATTCATTTTATATGTGTGTGTGTGTGTGTGTGTGTGTTGCAAGCTGATGGAAAATGAGAAATCATTTTTTTTTAGCTCTTTGTTTATACCGACTATACTACTTACAAAAAAAAAAAAAAAATACATAAGAATCAAAGTCAAGACTAGAAATAATCGTTAGTCATAAAAAAAATAATTATAGAGAAAATAAATTGGAAAAAGTAGTTTTTCTCTCATTTTACCACATGGCCTATATAGCACCGGAGGCATGGTGAAGCAATGGAGAGTAGCTCGGATTGAGGAATCGGAGAGCCGAGTTTGAATTCCAGTCAAATTCATTACATTCACTTACATGCTAATACCCTTTGGAAAGGTATGAATCCTCTTTTTCTCCTCCCCCAGCTATGGGTAAATAGCAGGAGAGACCAAGCATTGGATGGTAACTGGTCTACTGCAGAAAGAAATGGCAACCTACTACGGGGAAAAAATTTGCCTCGTCAGTCATATATTGAAAAATACATGATCGCCTCAGCATGTATCATGCATGGCACCTAATTGACTATATAGCACTGATATAAAGACATGTAATAAGGTTTGATCTATTACGACGTGAAACTGACAGTCACCATGCAAAGTTGGTTTCAATGTTTCTACTGTTTATATCTAAAAATGCTGTAGAGAGAGCAAATTTCACACACACATTTATATACACAAATGCAAAAATATTTTAGAGATATTTGTATAGTGATAAATAAAGACTTCCACCAAATTCACCATTTCCCTGTTTTAGGGATTTATTTTACAATCATACAAACAAACTTACAGATACAGTCAGGAGGAGATTCTGGTTGGACACTAATACAGACATCTGTTAAAATGGTAGCACTTATTTCTATGTCCCATTTTCTATAAAAACCAATTCTCTTTGAATGTTTGGCAGTAAATTAAGGTTGAAAGAATTGATGAAAGAATTACTTACATAAATTTGTTCATGATTGAATCTCTCTTTAAGATTTAAAATAAAGACATCTTCAGAAATTGGGTCTAGAAGAACAGCATCACTGACACCGACATTGTTTTCAAATATGGCCAGGCTCCCTTTATGTAGTGCCATCTTCAAACATTTGGTAAACTGCGAACAAAAAACAAAATAAATTGTAAGCAGACAGTATTAAAAAGGAAGTAAACAAAAATACTGAAAATTTTTTTTAAATTTGGAAATTTTACTTTTAAAACTAAAAACATTTTGAAAAAATAGAATACAATAGAATACCTCATATCCGGACATGATTTTGATGTGTATATTTGAAATATTTGGGTGATATGTAATGGATTTAAAATTTCTGTTTTTCAAGAAATTTCCTTTGGGTAATTTCTTATTCTTATTTTGCCCCTAACAGCTTGTAGTAGTGCAAAAGATAATGGGAATAAGAGGAAAAAAACCAACTTTGGAGTTATTAAAAAAAGTGGAAATTTTTGTCAGTTTTATGGAAAGAAAGCCACCATTCAGCTATGACAATTGCAATTACACACAGAGTTAAAAAGTGGCTTTCATTTGACAAAAAATTCAAGAACAAAAGCAAAATGAAATGCCGAAAAAGTTGAGAATGACATTAGAAGAGAAAGAATCATCATGCAACAGCGATTAAAAAATCCTCATTACATTATTTGTTTTGCATATGTGGCATACTTAATTTAATGAATTTTCATTAACATTACATAATTTAATTCTTTTTCCTTAAAATCAGTTTCGTTATATTTCCCTCACCATTAGCTTATTTTGTTTGCTATAAAACATTGAAAATAAATGTTAAACCTGATTTCAGTTCTTTTATTTTAATCTAAATATAACCCCTCATATGTTGACTTTGTAACCAATCACTCATATTTAGAAGGCCTTGTTAGTCCAGTTGTCAGAGATTTTACTGTACTTTGAAAGATTTTTTTTTACCTATGACTTTTTAATATTTTATGGAATTCTATCTATGAAGGTGGCTGTGGAATGGATGAGTTTAAATATTGTGGTACAGTGTAAAGGAATTGTCCAAAATGCTTGAAAATGGAAATATTATTGAGCAACACCATTCACAGAAATGTGTTGTACAAATTATTAAAGTGAAGTCATTTCATTATTTAATGACTTATTTAGGTAACTATCTTTATGAGTTTTAGGTTTGGATTGCCCACAAGTGAACTTTCAAACCTTCTTTAGAAGTGCATCTGGAAATATGGTGCTGAAAACTTCTAATGATAGCATAACTTGAAGTGAAAAAATTTTTGCTGCATCACACAAGCACTTAAAAAAAACAAACCAAAAGACATAAAAAAAAAATCTATTAAAATTAAACTTGCAATATACACGTAATTTTTTTTTCTTAGCACAGTATAGTCAATCAGCTACATTATATCTTCAGTACTGAAAGCTTTCTACATCAAAATCTAAAAATGCATGAAATGGTTAACTTTGTGGTTTTCAACTTGGGAAATTCCATGATTTCAGTTTTAGAGATGGATTTGGACCAGACTGGCCGATTCAAATTGTTAGAATGTTGATCTTTCTGCAATGCACTGACCTACAACAACTTGGAAGAAAGTAATGAAATTCTGGAATATGGTTTAAAAAAAAAAAGAAAAAAAAAAAGAATGGTTAAAAATGTCTGAGAAGCACAAGAATAATCCAGTGTTAAGAGTGTTCAATGAAAAATCTCAAATATGTCATTTGTTAAACTTTGTTAAAATTTAGCAATAAAATTTAATTCCTTAACTCAGTAGTTCCCCAATCTTTTTGCTCCATGGACCGGTGTCAGGTCAAACAATTTTTTTACAGACTAAGAAGGTCAGGTTTGGTCATGCACATAATAAGCAAAATTGCGATAGTCAATAAAATGGAAAAAAAAAAGTTATTACTTCTGTGCAATCTGGTACCAAATGGTCAACAGCCTGGTACTAGTCTACAGCCGAGTGGTTGGAGATTGCTCCCTTAACCCATATGACATTTATTGATGGCTCCCATAACCCATATGACATTTATTGATTGATCCCTTAATCCATATGACATTTTCCTTATTTACATTGATTTATTTCTTGTAGATATTTTTTTAATTTCTGCAATTTCAGAAAATAAAAATTTGGTTTAATTTATCCAATATGTTTTATATTCACTTATTTTGAAAGTATAATTAGTGGTTACATAAAGTGAAGCTTTCTTTAGAATAGTCAATAAAACAGTCATAATCTTTGAAAGTAGGTGTTTAAAATGAAAGAGTTTTCTTTTTGTTATCATAAAAAAGTCAAATTGAAAAAGCTAAAAGTTAATTTAGGATTTAACCTTTATTACTTTGTATGTGACTTCATTTGCTGTATAAAAAGTTTATCCTGACACTGAAGGTGATTCTGATCCCTGAACAATAGTGTTTTTGAATTTCATAGATGTGTTGTCATATCCTGCTATGACAACAGAAAATAACTGAGTGAAATCAACAATAAGGATATGGTAATTGAGAGGCTGTGGAAAAGAAAGTAATGTTAATAATGCAGAGTGATAAAGGTTAAAGTTCATTGCAGTTTCTCAGTTGTCTGCAAAGAGTCACTGAGATAAATCAAGTGCAAAACTTGTTTAAATGTTTGTCTTATTCTGTGGAAATGAGAAAATTCCATGTTTATGAGTGTTATGGTCCGGTTTCTTGTACCACGGTGATAGTCCAAGGTAGAACCAATAAAGAAGAACTTGAACACGGATATGGAATAACACAGATATATTAAAAACAGGAATATATACAGAGAAGTAGAAAGTGTTAGTACAAACAATCAGGTTCAGTAGTAATTGTCTGAACGCGACCGTTTTGGACTGCCTCTGACTTGACTGACTCACTCGCTCGGACTTCTGATGGACCTCACTCCAGACTGAACTCTCTGCTTCCTCTTGAGGCACAGTATTTATTACGTATGGAATAGTCCATTATGTTATTATGGGTAAGGTACCATAACAATGAGGAAGTGTAAAAAGAAGAAGAAAGTTAAATGGAATGCAATTTGTCTTTGTTGGATTCTAGACTACTTAGGTTACCTCCCAACCCCCTTAAGTTCTTGAGACGTTTTCTAATAATATTGAGTTATTACATTTCATATCTACTTTTAACATTCACAATCAACCAATGGAGAGAATCAGTTCAGTGATGCTTGAAACCATATCTCACACACACACACACACAAAAAAGATATTAATATCATTTTTCTTAGAAAAAAGCAGCTACCTTAATGAAATGAAGTTCTGATCACAAGAGAGACTTTCAGTGGGATAACAGAGACGAAATGATATTCAGTTCTCTTTTCATTTCTTGTTGACTAACAGAGTCAGAAAATAAAAAAAAAAAAATGACTTGTTTTTGGCCGACCTAAAAGAGAATCTGCAAGTTTTATAGCATAAATAATTCAGAAGTATCTTAGCAATGCTATCCCAAGGCTGAACAACTATGCAGCTTCGGTCGCTGACTGAAGGAGAATATATCCTAAATTACCTGGTAATTCTAGGTTTTTTCATATTAAAATGGTGAATTCTGGAAACAAATATTTAAAGAATTCCTGCCAACCTTTAATTATCCAACATTACATATCGGGAAACAGAAAGACGCAGTAAGCTATGGCATCCAGATAAATTTTTTTTTTTTAAAGCAATTCACCCCAAGCAAGGCAGGAGTGCCACTAACATGCAAGGGGTTACAGAGGATTGAGAACAAGTGCAAAGAAGCATATTTGAGGAAAGTATATAGAGAAGGATGGGGAACAAGATCAAGGTATCAGATGTTGATTGACATTACACTTGAATATTTGAAGATTATAGTTATCGGGGAAGCAAGCAAGAGAGTTCCACATATGGGAGGTATAAGAAAAGAAGCTGAATAGAAGAGACATTTACAGTTAACAGTTTCGACAATGAAAAGGTGAAACTGAGATGCCAGTCTAGTAGTTCGCTTAAATTCATGCAGTCTGGGAACCAGCTAAAGTATCTTGTTGGAACAGTTGCTGTGAAAATACTTGTAGAAGAGACAGAGGGAAGCCATAGCATGTCTGTGAGAAAGTGTCTGTAGACGAGATGCCAGATCAGGACCTATCACATTGCATACTTGTCTCTGGATTTTGTTGAGGACCTTGAGATTTAATTTCTAAAAAAAAAATATTGTAATTTTTTTTTTTTTTTAGATTGTCTTAAAAATATAGAAGGGGAAGTATTTTCCTGACATTCTATGAAATAAAAGCAATATGTGTGAAAGTTAAAAAAAAAAAAAAAATGATTAAAAGACATGAAATGTAAGTTTCAAGTATTATCATAATTTTTTTTTTCTCCTGGTTTCATTTTTTTGGAATCAAAAGTAATTGTTGTAAAATGTCAAAAATTACTGATTTATGCAGATACAAATTCTCTTATTTCTGATCAAAAAGAAATAATTATTATTCATCTCTAGTGCTAATTAGCAAATTAACAAGACCCTAAAAATTTCTCAAAAATTACATGTTCAGAGTCATTTAGGATAGCTTTGCTTCCGATCAAATACAAAATGTATAGTTATTAGGCCTTTTCTTGGAATTCTTTCTTGAGGCAGGAACTTTTTATTTCTGGTTATGTTCAAGTTCATAGAGTTGAACAAGATTGAAAGCCAAATACATAATAGAATTTAGGAGTAACAACAGCAAAAAGAATAAATCAATGAAATAAAGGTAACAAAAATACACTTTTCTTTCATTGTTTTTGTTAACCAATAATTTTTCTTGAAGAATATTCCTGCAGATTTAATCGATTGTACTTGCTTCCTCAGTTTGCCCCAATCCGTAATACAAGTAGGATGGATCTTTAAGATATTTTTTTAAGTTTGAATATCATGTAAGCTGTCAAATACAGTAAGCTATCTTCCTCAAAGGAATTATCTTTAACCACTACTTTGTAATTTGCAAAGGTTACAGAGCTTTGCACAAGATTATAAAGCAAAATTTAGATCTCAAGATTAAAAATCATTTGTTTATGACCCTAGACAATCAAAATAACTGCTGAATTTTGAATCTGTTCAAGGCTTTAATCCTAAGATATACCTTAAGTTACCTTAACTTTCTTTTAATCCTTTTTTTTCCAGCCAGGGAAAGATAATCTCTGTAAATGACCATTTTTATTTGAGTATTTAGTTTTTTTGTTTTTTATTTTTATAAATTAGATTTGCAGGTTGGATTCTCTGTAAATGATGGAGGTGGAGGAGTGATACTGAGTTCACGTCCAAGACAATTTTAGGCCATCCTGGGTATGGGGATAAACTACACCCAACAGCAAGGCCTCTGATCAGGAGGTTTTGAGGAGCGTGGAACCACCTCTTAATTGTTGATGTTCCCAGGTCCACCCTGACCCAGGGTGGTAGCACCTGTTAGGGTCCCAGCTATGGGCAAATAGTTAACTATTTCCAGCAATACTTTTTTGAAAGAAATTATTACCAGCAATACAATTTTGAAGGAAAAATATTACCAGAAACAGATTTTTGACAAAACAAAACTGGGGTCAAAACACTATGTAAATGTAAAAATAGATTTTAATACCAGTGTAAAGTGTGACGAGCATGTCTGGTACTCTCTGTCAATAAAGAACACCAGCCATGTTCACCACCGGTCCACTTTATATATTATGCCAAGGGCAAGTAACTCTGTCTCAGCTTCTTTTGCAGGGGCAGATAACTGTTTTCATGTACACAACCAGAAATACTTCTTTTAAAAAATTATTGCCAGCAATACATTTTTGAAGAAAAAAATATTACCAAAAATAGATTTATGAAGGAAAAAATATTACCAGCAACAAAAATTTTGTTGGCATTAAATAACTCATTGAAGTTGATATACCGTAAAACAAAATTTTTTTTTTTTTACTTGTTCCAATTTGAATATCTTCTATCAAAAAGAAACTGCGTCCTCTTGAGTTTACCAAAAAGGATCCATAAGAAATTCTGCAAAAAAACAAAATCATTTTATGTTCCTACAGCATCTTGCTTAGTAATGATAAACAAGAGGGAGGAGATATGAGTGTAGACCAAAACACACCCTACCATGTCTCTTCAACACCTTGGGCTTTATGCCATGCACTTGGTTGGAAATCAAAGTTGATAGTCACTGAAGTTCAGTGGTCAGATGGATGTTCTAATTAAATTGGTGCAAACTGATCAGTTGATGCTTAAAACCAGAAGACAAATGGAGACTATGGCTTCAAGCCAGTAAGAGCAAAGTAGGTGAAGCAATAAGATGAGACATTCACTGGTGAAAGTCAGTGAGGCAAAGGCATTCTGAACAGTGTTTGATTGGCTGTCAAACTGCTTAGTGTAAGCAAAAAGAACAGTGGCACTAAAACACAGGTTTTTCCAGAGCTCAATTATTAATATATATTTTGGTGTCATTTTTATTAACAAATTAAATACATTTTGATAGTTGAGAAAAAAATTATTGCTGTGACCATATGCCATTCTTAAAACTAGAAGCAAAATAAAAAAAAAGTTTTTACAAATGCAAGAAATTGAAACAGAAAATTTCAGGAGGTAATAATAAAAAAAAAAAAAAATTTTTCTCTAGGTGTAATTTTTTTGAACCAGAGTTATTTTTTGAAAAACATTAAGTTACTGATTTATGCTGATACAAATTCTCTTATTTCTGATCATAAAGAAATAATTATTAATTTCTTTTACTATGTATAGTTATTAATGTTATAGACAAGCGTATGGTTGCAAGAAAGAAATACGACAACAGCAGAAATAGATTTACGTGATTTATTTCAATAGAAACGTGTGGTTTTGGGACAGCTCCCTTGTGGTATAGTTCATAGTCCGGCTCCCGATCTGGGTTGATCTCTCATAGTAGTTCTCACTGGTTGGTGTGGTGCTACTGCTGCTGACTGACTGTGACAGGTCTCTTCCCTGGCCTCCTGTTGACTGCTGTTGTACTTCACCATGTGACCCCTTTTATGGCGTTTTTTATGGCTTAACAGGCTTGTAAAGCGACGTGAGTATAATTAGGAGGGAAGCATTTTTATTGGTCGAAAAATAGAAACACTAAAATATTTTTCTATATTTTGACCGGAACTTGTGCGTCAGGCCTATGCGTAAATGGCGATAATGGTCATTTTGTGACAGGGCCTTGTCCCGTTCACATCCAGCTCTCGCTCTTGAGTATGTTAGTTTATTTGCCTGCAAATCAGCCGAGATATGTTTTATTTTATTTTATAACATTAATTAGCAAATTAACATGACCCTAAAAAATTATCAAAAATTACAAGTTCAGAATCATTTAAGATAAATTGATTACAGAAGAAATATTTCTTGTCCAATCAAAATACTGCTGTCAACTTTAGACATTAAGGCTTGTCAATAATGAGACTGGCACAAAGTTTCTTCACACTGGTCCCCTAAGTTTAATAGATTTTCTTAGATACTTTTCTTTAAACATATGAGCTTAACTACAAAAACCACAAGAGAGTCTGGAATTTTTATATTGTCTTATGCAAGCTTAAAATACATATTATAAACAAACTTTTTAATTCTTATACTACTGTACCAATTATATGTTTATGAAAACTGTCTATGGTGTTTATGAAGAAACAGACAAAGTTTTTCTAGAAGAATGTCTTCAATTCCTTTCTTCAAATCAGTAGCACAAATTTCAGAGGATGCAGCTCCAGCTCAACTGGTTAAATTTGGTTTGGTTTGTTTTACGGTATATCACCCTCAACGGGTTATTTAATGCTGACAAGATTTTTATTGCTGGTAATATTTTTTTTTTTTTTTTTCAAAAATGTATTGCTGGTAATAATTTTTTATAAAAATGTATTGTTGGTATTAAAACATATTTTCACACTTTCATAGTGCTTTCACCCTAGTTTGGGGGTTAACTATTTGACCATAGCTGGGGCCCTAACAGGTGCTACCAATCCGGGTCAGGGTGAACCTAGGAACACCAGTAATTAAGAGGTGATTCCACACTCTTCAAACCCTCCTGATCAGAGGCCTTACTGTTGGATATAGTTTATCATCTTACCCAGGACATGGATGTAGTTTATCACCTTACTTAGGATGTTTCACTGGTTAAAGACAAACAAATTGCCAATGAAGTTTCCTCTTTTGACAATTCAGTAAGTTCATACCAAATACTGATATCAGTCACTGTCCAATGCTCCAACCTTTGTAAAAATTCAATATCAGCATGCCTACATCCCAGAGGGTAATGGTATCACATCACCTACTTTGTCCGAAAAGTGTATCCCTCAACTACGAAGGCAATTATTAAATCAGCAATACAAAGTTGTGAAGAGTGTCAAATGGACCCAGCCCTGGTCCATTGATAAAAAGGAAAACTCAGCATGGACAACAACTGGTGTTGGTTGGGTATGGACATAAGGCACTACAATGAAAGTTACTTTTTAACAATGACAGATTGTGGCCTGTCACATTTCACTATATGGCCAATCATACCAAAGGAATAACATTAAACTTCTCAAATCAGCAGCTATTCCAATATCACTGCCTTCTTTATACTCCATTCGTTGCTTTCACTGAAAACAATCTGGTGTCAAATTATTTATATATTAACATGTTTCCTTTATGACCTTTTATTCCCTGATTACTGAGCTTAATGTGTTTTGTGGAGTGATTTCACAGTGGAGGCTTGTATTTGTACTAGGTCGGTCCTAAAAAAGTATTGACGTACAAAACGTTAGGAACTTGATATAATAGGTATAACGCAGAGTAATCTAGTTGTGGTCGCTGATACTTTAGTATTCGACTAACTGTCATCCGACATCGACTGACTGACTCACTCGTTACTCTTACTACTCCTACTTATTATAGGTGGGAGAGTCTATTAACTATAGAATAGGTGTGTTCCACTACAATGTGTCTTGTCAAAACCTAGTTTTCATTTGCAGTTCTTTGACAGCACCAACAATGAAACATGCCACTAGTTTGGAGTGTATTGATAGAAGGTATCACTATGATGACTACATCGCAACATTTATATATCTTTTTGGAATCATCAACCACATTCGTAGAATGCCAATACTTCAATACAAATTACAACTTAAGAAATAACACGTCATGCACCAACCTCATGACAACAATGCTTCAGTATTAGAGTTTTTAAACTGTTTGTAGAAAAATAAGGCAATGGTTGAGTTGTGGCTGGTGGGGAACACTTAGCAGGCAGAGAAGGGGAGGAGACAAGAAAAAAAAATACTAATGACAAGTGAAGCCACTGCCTCAAAAAACCACATCACAGTGGGCAGTATACAACTTCTGGGATAAAATGCACCAAGAGAATATCTTTACACAACACCGCATCGTCAATGATAGCAAAGTGGGTCTTGCCAAAAGCAGACTATGAATTGGTGGTTTTCTGGTCACTTCTATTGACATGAGACAGTTGACAAAGATCCAGATCTGGACAATTTGTAGAGAGGGCCATATCTGGGATATGACAAGCTCTTCTGCTGCTAATGGAGAAACCTGAATGTGACCGTTTTGACAGACATGTCTGCACATGACTTGGAGCCTCTTTTGAAACTGTACCGATATGCATTCACCACATTGTTATTGTTAATACAAGAAATTTGGGTCCTGGGTAAGACAATGATCTACATCTGACATCAAGGCCTTTGATGAGAAGATTTTGAGGAGCATGGAACCACTTCTTAATTGCTGGTGTTCCTAGGTTCACCCTGACCTGGGGTGGTAACACCTGTCAAGGTCCCAGCTATGGGTAAATAGTTAGACACCCAGAAAAGGTGTCAAAACACTATAAAAGTATAAAAATAGGTTTTAATACCAGCAATATTTTTTGGAAAAATTATTACCAGCATTACATTTTTGGAAAAAAAATATATTGGCAATAAAAATCTTGTCGGCATTGGATAACACATTGAGGTTGATATGCCAAAAAACAAACCAAACAAGAAATATTCCAATTTCCTTTGATAGATAGGACTCTGATCACAAAGTTGTACCAAATAGGAAAAAAATGAGAATTAATAAGAAACCATAATTATATTAAAATGTTAAAATAAGCAAGCAGAAATCAAGATTTCTATGATCATCCAATTAAAAATAACAATGATTTGTTAAGCATTGCAACAAAGAATATTTAGTAAGTTTTTATCTGGCAGAGCATCAAATTTATGAGAGTGAAACAAATTTGATAGCCATTGCTCTATGACAAGCAGCAAACAGATATATAGAAGAGTCACTATAGAAGGAATTCTGATTAAGACCAAAGTTATTACACAATTTGTATGTCACAATTTGTAGTCAGGGTAGGCCTTCTACTCAGTACAACTTACTGCAGACACAGGTGGTTGGCATGCAAACCAGCTCTCCCACTGATGAGGAGGGTAGCATGTCATTCCCATGGACCTGCCAAAGTGCAGATGAGCTTCTTATAGGAGCCAATAGCCAACACTTATCTATATATGAGGCTAGGATCTCAAAACTTGAGTGCTAATCTTCCGAGAGATGGTATCTTGATAAAATCCCTGTGTACCATGAGTTTCAGGGCTGGGCATCAGGAAGAGCATCTGGCCTAATAAACCTTGCATCAAATTATTATGACAAGTTTCATTATGTTGAAAGGTGTATGTGGAGAGGTAAACTGAGATCTTCTCATGCAGGATAAACCATGTTTCATGCAACATTAATCCTGGTCCAGCCTCAACAAAACAAAAAAAAAAGAAGCAAATCAAAAAACAAAAAAAGAAACAAAAAACAAAAAAAAGAAACAAAAACAAAAAAAAGAAACAAAAACAAAAAAAAGAAACAAAAACAAAAAACAAAAACAAAAAACAAAAACAAAAAAAAAAAAAAAAAAAAAAAAAAAAAAACAAAAAACAAAAAAAAAACAATAAAAAAAACAACAAAAAACAAAAAAAAGAAACAAAAAAACAAAAAAAAAAAAACAAAAAAGAAACAAAAAAAAAAAAAAAAAAAAAAAAAAAAAAAAAAAAAAAAAACAAAAAAAAAGAAACAAAAAAAAAAAAAGAAACAAAGAAATTAAAAGAAATAAAAAACCAAGAAAAACAAAAAACCCAAAAAACCTCCCCCCCACCAAAAAAAAACAAGAAACAAAAAAGAAAACAAAATAAAAAACATGGCTATTTTGATGATGTATGGCAAGCTTGTTAATTGTAGCAGATATGAATCTATACTTAATTTATGAATTCATCAGAATTTGTTTTATATGAATAGAAAACGTTTAAGCTTGAAGAATGATTAAAATGTCAAACTCTAAAATACAAAAGATTTCCAGAATGTATTCTTGGAAATATTTTTGCTGTTTGTATCATGAAACATGCCTAGATAAAGATTCTTCTGGTAACAGCAATGTGGGTGGAAAGAATAAAAGATTGATCAGTCTTACCATCAATTACCTCAATAGACAAATTTAAAAACTTTTTCATTTTTATGATTGATTAAAAATAAAACTTTCATACATTTACTAACCAGTATTTTTTTTTCTAGACAAGATCACAGGAAGCAAAAATCCAAATACCTATTTTATTTAGCTTGAAGGGGACCCAATGAAACATTCACTGGAATATTTATAACACGCAAAAAGCTTCTTTAATATGCATTTAAAAAGCTTACTGCAATGTGTTTGTTTCCATTCCTTATTTGCATATTTCCTAAAATATTTGGAATTTCTATGAAATAAATTGAAATATATCAGAAAAGAAAGAAATACTTACAGGGAATTTTTTTTTTAATTTTTGCTTCAGGTACCAATTGCTAACAGGTATCTATCTAAACTGCTGATGCCTACCTTGAAAGGTAAGTTGGTAAATATAGGAGCAAGGTGTTAGAATGATTGATGGGGAAGGTGTAGGGGCATGAGGTTGCTATTTTTGTCATTTATATTTGAAAAATGTTTGTTTGTAGCGAGGATATTTTTTTTCAAAGGAGAAAAAAAAATTATTAAAAATATATGTAAGGAAAGAAGTTTTGCCTCAAGCGGGTTAAAATATTTTCTGAAAATTCTGTGATGAAGGATTGCTACTATTCTTCTGTTTACTTGGATAAATATTGTTTTAATCCTTACATCATAGCCACAATGCACCCTGACCTTAATGGCAGTGTCTTCATTTTTAAAATTTGGTTATTCTTCTATATATGCTGACATTTTTTTTGTTATTAGAATATTTTGGCTGATGTGTTCTTCATCCTTCACATATAGGTTATAACCTAGAATCTACAAATCTCCATCAAAACTTCCTTTTAACTTCCCACTGTTCCTCTTTATTAAAATAAGAGAGATAGACAGGAATCAAGATTATTGGGTGTAGTTTACAGTTGAAAGACTTGAGAACACTAGCTGAAGAAAAATAAATTTATAAACCATCTAGAAAATAAACTTTGTTTTGGGAGTTCAATAGAACAATGAAAACTAATTTTTATTCAGTTTTTTTTCTTCTTTTTAATTGTTTCACCCCAAGCAGGAGGATAATGCTACTAAAACACCAGGGATTATTGAGAGTGAAAGAGAATGAAAAAACTTTAGGGAGGAGAAAGAACATTAAAAGACTTCAGGAAGACAGGATAATTAATGTTGCATTTAAATTTTTGGAGATTGTAGGTGGCAGGGAAGCAAGAAACCAGAAAGGTGAAAAAAAAAGAAATGATTAAAATAGAACTTACAGTTACAACTAGCTATTTCAACAGTAAAACCATGAGACCTAATTGCCAATCCAGTACTGCACTTGAATTCATGCAGTCAAGGTAACAAAAAGGAACACTCAGAACAGTTGCCATGAAAATATTTATAGAAAAGACAAAGTCATATCACATTGGTGCGAAAGGAATGTCAGGTCAGCATCAATAATATTTCAGATCCTTCTTTGTATTTTGTTAAGAATCTCTAGATATATAACATGACGGTACTCCAGATATGGCAACAATATTAAAAGCATGGACAAAGGATAGATTTATAAATGTACAACATGGATTCTGGAAGAATTATCTGGCACGATATAGTAAACCAACTTTCCTAGCAGCAGACCTAGCAAGTGATTCAGTAGAAAATGTCAGAAAATTTGAAATCTAGAAGGTGCAATGAGTTGCTATCCTGGAGGTTAGCATCAGCCATGATGATGGAAAAAAATGGTCTTCTGAGATGATTAAAAGATAACAGATTCCTTTTTGGAGGTATTAAAATTAACAAGCCATTTCTTGCACCAGTTAAAAACTAATTGGAGTCCATTTCATGAGCAGCCATCAATTTTACTTTGTCAAACCTATTAAGATTCCATTAGTGTGAAGTAAGTTCCAATCAAGCAGGTTCTTCCTCTGAAGTTCTGCTCTGTGGAACATACTCCCAAGATGATGTTTTCCCCAATCACTACACTCTTAACCTGTTTAAATCTAGGGTTAATGATTATCTTACCCATATATCCACATAAACTGTGTCTTTTACTTTGTAACCCTCTACCATGAATGACTCCTGGGCCTTGTACAGGGTGAATCTGACTGTAAAATGATACATGTTTTGGTGCTCTTGTCTCTTGATTTCTCACAGTAGATTGGTGTTTGTTTCTGCAGTAGATTGGTTGTCCTATTCAGCCATCATTTCTCAACGGTATTTGTACACAAGTAAATGTAATAAACCCAATTGGAATTTGAACTTGGCTCAGGTAACCATTATATCACAATGCACATGACCTTACTAGAAAAAAAAAAAGCAAAAAAATGAAAGCTAAAAAGGAAGTTAAAGTTAAAAATAGCAGAGATGAGTATATTTGTCTAAATAAATTATAATGTTGTTGAATTCTTATCTTGGAATTTAATTCAGCATCAGTTTTCAAAATTTAAATGCTGAGGTTGAGAATGGAATAACTATCATGAAAGTGCATTTACAAGATATCACCCAGAAATTGAACCCTTAAACTTATTTTCTTCAGTTCAGTTCTCTGAGAACTGAAATAAAGCCAAAAAAACAAAACCTAAGAAAGATCATTGTCCAAGAAATTTCAAGCTGAAACATTTCTCACACACACAAAAAGTGGGGAGAAAAAGCAGCTTCTCTATTTGAGCTTCTAAGTAAACAATCTTCCATTAGACATGATAGCTCAAGTATCAACTGCAGGTATCAGGTTATTTATGAGAGGAAATGTTTTTTGAAGGCAAAATGTAAAAAGCTTAGAAATTTGTGTTAGAAAAAGGGATTGTTACAAAGTCAAATTGAAAAAAAAATATATTGGATGCATAAAACTTCCAAAATAGAATTACCAGAAACAAATGGCACTTCAAGTATAAAATTTTAATCTTTGGACTCAATTGAATGGAATCAGAAGGTCTGGAAGAAAAAAAAAAATTCTTTTTAAAATTAAATTTTTTTTCCATCTACTCAATTTGAAGAAAATATTCTGGAATTGATGGCCTGATGTTTTAAAAGCTCAGTCAATATCTTACAGCTTTTGAGTAAGAATGCGTTTAGGAACAGCAAACGAATTTGATTGACTCCGTTCTAATAACCAATTTAGTATTGTTTTTGTTTTCTTAAAATGCAGTCGAGTGTTTTAAAATTTCTATTTTCTTTATTAAAAGTTTCATATTTATTCAAATAATATTTCCAAGAGTCTAATAAAAATTTTCCTGCAATTTTTAAAAGCAGAAACAATTTTAAGTATGTGAACAAGGAGATAGAATCTTTAAATTCATTTCGTATCAATTGGACACCAATTTACTTTTCTTTTTTACATTTTAGTCAATGGATAAATATGTTGACAAAGCTCATCTGGACAGTGTAAGTTCAATTCTTGCACCTGGCAGTACAAAAACACTGGGTTACTGGAGAGGCAAACAGTCCTGAAAAAGAATTGAAAACTGTCGCAAATATGAGAAATATCTCCCTTTAGTGGATCAAAGGATTTTGCTTGATATTTCTGGAAGGTTACCAAATATGAGATACGAGGAGGATGGAAGATAAAATTTCCATAATTTGGCTGCACTAATAAGCACAAATGTTTATAAATAATAAATGTATAATAGTAAGGACATCAAAGTACTAAAATTAAGACAATTTTCCTTTCCAAAGAAAAATGCTTTTCTCTTATTTTATACTAACATACAAGAAATGATAGAAGATTATTGAAGAGAGAAGTAAATAAATTCAACTTGAAAAGTTGTAGATATATTTAAAAATCATTGGATTAATCATAGGATAAATTAAGAAAATCATCAGGAGTTGGTGTGGAGGTGATTATATGACACATTGACAGTCAGACAAAGCTTATCAATTTTATCAATACAAGGCTAAAGTGGACAACTCAGAACTATTTTGTTTATAAAACTCTGAAAACAGATCAGAAAAAAGCCCTTTTAAGCAACAGAATCCTTGAGATGTAAACATTTTGAATAAAAGAGTTCTGCCAAGGGCTCTATTTTTATTTTAATGTTATCTGTTCATGTTGAAATGTAATCATTGTATGTGAAATGATTGACTGAGTCAGCAATCATTAAAAGTCAAAGAGAACTTATTACAATTCTGAACATGAAAATTATTCCATGACTCAAAAGATTACTTTAATTCCATTTTTAGAATGTTTTTTTTTTTTTTTATTTGCTTTCTGGGTTAAAGCCATTTATTAAATTGGCAAGCAACAAGGGAGGAAAAAAAACAATTGCTACAATATTTCCTTTTTCTATTTCCCATCAACACCAAAGGAATTTCGATTGATTTAGTGAATGAAGTCCTTTTGAGAAATATTGACTTCAAATGATACTTGATAAATTTGAAACTATTGAAGCAAAGGTGATCAGAGATTTTGTCATTCATTTATAAAATGAATTTTTTAGAAAGTCACAATAAATTTGATCAATGAATATTTATGGATCTTGGAGAAAAAAAGATCTGAGAAGGAAAGATCTATTTAAGCCAATTAAAAGATTAACTTCTTTCTATATTTCTGAGATGAGGTATTGTAGCTATTTACATTGTTCAGAGTGTTGTGCTCATCTTTATTGCCATATTCATGACATTTCGTCCGTTGTATGCTCTTCTCAGGACTGCAGTATATTAGAAAAAAATTCTGATAGTATAGAAACGGCACTCTCTCTCTATCCCTCTACCAACATCTTTGGGTTTGTGATTTTAATGCTCATTACAGCACAGGGCTTAAATATTCTAAATGCTACTAATGTTGCTGGTATTCAAGACATTCAATTTTTCCATTGATCAGTCCCTTACTTAAATTGTGGATTTCCCTACTTGTTACCCTAATAAATCTGAGCAACATGCTTCTTTGCTTGATTTATTTCTTACCTCTTAACTTAGCTCTTGCTGAACTTCAGAAAACTGTCCTCTTGGCAACATTGATCACTTTGTAGTATCTATAAATATTTTGTTCCTATCATCTATTTGACAGGAACCTCCTATTCATAGGACCATTTTCTATTACCAGCCTTTCTTTAAGAGGCCTCTTGGATTCATATTTTTAATCTTCATATTGAGAACTGTGCTATTGTGGTTTCTTCTTGGGTCCAAGAATGCATTGATGATTTCATTCCTTCTGTTTTGCTGCTATAGCCCACAGGAACCACTATTTGGCTGCACATAATAAATGTAAACATATCCTCGAAGGAAGTCTGTTTGCTGAGAGAATGAGGCACCGTATTAATTTGGCTCTTGTGATTACTGATGGTTCTGTTATTAAATAACTGTATCTCCTCTCTTCAATCAATTTGAACTGTCAACATATGCTGATAAGGCTGAATGTTTTGCCATAAATTCTCTTTAAACTCTTGACTCATCTGGAATATCCTTGCCTAACTTTTCAGTGAGAACTGAGTCTGTTGAATGATTATATTATATATATATATATATATATATATATATAAAACACCTATGGTTTCTGTTATCTCTAATCTGGATCCCCACAAGGTATGTGAACCTGTAATAATCATGTGTGCTCCTGAACTGGCTCTTGTTCTCTCTCTTTCTTGCTTGCCTGATTGTTGGAAATCCTCATCTGTTGTCCCAGTTTTTAAAAACTCTAGTGAATTGTTTGACACTTCCAACTATCAGCCTACTACATCTTTTTGGTAAACTACTTCAGATCCTAATCAATGCTGAAATGATTAAGCATCTTACATCAAAGGGCCTACTTTCAGACAAGCTATATGGCTTTTGTTTCTCTAGAACAACTACTGATGCATTGACAAAGATTGCAGAAAGAGTCTATCAAGTTTTAGATAAGAATGGTGAAGCTCAGGCTGTTACTATGGATATCTTGAAAGCATTTGACAGAGTTTGGCATACGGGTCTTCAAAAGTTGTAAAATTTATGGTGACTGGACAAATTTTTGATATGATCCAGTCTTATCAAATTGTGAAATGAAAATAATTCTGAATGGCTACTCTCCTAGACCTTTGTGTGCTGTCAATTGACATCTACTCCTACTCTTCTATTGTTCTTGCTCCATAATAATGTTTACATTTTTTGAGACCCAGTAAACCCTTGTGTCTTAGTGGCTTTAATGCCTTGCTTGGGGGTAAACTCAAAAAAAAAATGATCTGTCTATATTTCTATATAGATGCCGAACTGAACCATTTATTTTGCTCACAGGGGTTGCTGAGACATTAGGTTTATAATCCAGAAATTCATACACAAGACACATGGACAGTGGATAAAAGTGTTAGTTAGATCCAGTGACAGGACCCAAAGAGTGTGAGTTCAATACCCGGTTAAGGCGGTGGAGAACTTTCAGCGGGAAATTAACAGGAGATAACTGATAACTGACATCCATTAAACATGGCATGTGGAACTAGAACAGTCTACCCCAGTGAGCGAAATAAAGGGTTAAGTTTGACATTCCAACCACCTGAAGAAGGCTGCAGCATACAACAGCTGAAACGTTGTAATAAATATGGCGACAAAGATGAGGACAATAGTCCAAATAATATAAATAATGTGAGAAAAAATGATATCCAAAGTAAAATTTTCCCCATCTCTGGAGAAAAATCCTTAATTTTTCTATCAATTTAACATTGGAAAATGAAATTTATTGAATAAAAAATATTTGGTCAAACAACAGAAAATATCAAGTAATTCAACAAAATTGATTATAATGAAATGTGAACCTATTGTAGCCATTTTCCTAAAAACAAACAAAATATTGCATTTCATTGAGTTTTAGATTTTAAGTTTTAATTTATGAAGGAATCTAAGGACATTAAGTAAAAAGCAGGTTCTCCCAAAAAAATAAATAAAATAAACATTTTTTGGACAGAAGAACTCAAAGGCAGCCTTGAGTTTTTACAAAAAGGCCGAGCTACAAGAAAAGAAAAAAATGGGAGTTATCAATTTTAGAATGGCAAATGAAAATGGAATCTGAAATGAATTGTTTTAATTCTGAATAAGAATCAAGATTTGGGGTAAAGAAAGATTAATTTAAATTAATGAAAAGAGGGGAAAAAAGTAAATATGAATGAAATCAGAGGCGGGAAAGACAAAGAAGAAATGAAAGGAGAGAGAGAGAGACGGTTGAAAATACAGAGAGCAACTGACAATAAGGAAAAAGCTTCATCATCAGTTCATTCACTGAAAGACAAAAAGAAGCAAATTTGTTGATTTGGGAGTTGTGTAGCAGTGAGAAGAAAAATATCACTTGTGTGAATTTCCATTAATGAAATGAAAGGTAAAAATTCTTCCAATCAGTTGGAAATCTTTGGAATAGTTAAAAAAAAAAAAAAAAACAACAAAAAAAAAACTTCAATATTTTTTTTTTCCACAGCTAAGACTTTGCAAAATGGATGAGTCAATATAAAAAGTGATGAACAAAGAAGAATGGTCACAAATATCAGCCCCATTGAAATTTAGGAAGAAGATTGTTTTACTTCATCTTTGTTATTTTAATCCAAACATTGACTAAAATGTGTTTAAAAAAAAAAAAAAAATAGAAATAAATATATCTGCAATAATAAACAAATTTATTTACTCTGTAAATTCATTATGGCAAATTAACCATTCTCTGTATTAGTTTTTAATGTATGATTTTAGTCTAACTTACAAAGATGAACCACAAAATGTTTACTTCTTAACAGACAAAGGAAATCTGAATGAAGAAAAAAGTCTATGATAGCAAATGGAAAATATGGCAGCAGAGAATTCCTTGTGTTTACCAAAGAGAAATCTTGTACAAAGAGTAAATAAAACCATTCCTATTTTCTATCATTGTAAAGTGGTACCAACAAAAATTTTGAAGGTGCTGACCACATCTTTTTCTTACTTCATCCAATGAATTATTTCAGATTTTGTCAGATTGAACAAATGTTTATTTGAAAGAAGGTTGGTTAGAAAGAGAGAGAGAGAAAAGAAGAAAAAAAACATTTATTTGTTTCCTTTTGTGACTATGCCTTTAACAGAAGAGGGAAAACAGAAAAAAAATAAAATGTTAACTGAATGCTGAAATTTGCAGAGGAGTTAAAAATCATATTTGGATATTAGTTAGTTAAAAATGTCAAGTACTGAAAGCCATCATGTTAAAAATGGTAAAAATCAGATCCAATCTTAAGTCATTCTTGCAAGTGGAGATTTTCTAATGGAATCAAGAAAAATAGATTTTAAATGATAATAAAATACATCTTAAATTACTGATTTATGTTCCAAAAATATAGTGTTAAATGTGTTGTTAAAATGTTTAACAATGTTTTAATTTCCTGCACATATTTTAAATTACTGAAATCTCTTGCTATCCACTTCATGCTTAAATGTGTTACGTCTCAAAATTTTCCAATTCACAGACTATGAATAAATATAAATAACTAAATAGAATTTAAATAAATTAACATAGATATAGTTAAATAACATTTTGAATGGATAAAGATGACAAGGTTTGTTAAAAGGATAAGACCAAGCAGAGTTATAATTGTTTTTATATTAGACCAAGCAGAGTTATAATTGTTTTTTTTTTTAGACCAAGCAGAGTTATAATTGTTTTTATATTAGACCAAGCAGAGTTATAATTGTTTTGTTTTTTTTAGACCAAGCAGCATTATAATTGTTTTTATATTAGACCAAGCAGAGTTATAATTGTTTTTATATTAGACCAAGCAGAGTTATAATTGTTTTGTTTTTTTTAGACCAAGCAGCATTATAATTGTTTTTATATTAGACCAAGCAGCATTATAATTGTTTTTATATTAGACCAAGCAGAGTTATAATTGTTTTTATATTAGACCAAGCAGAGTTATAATTGTTTTGTTTTTTTAGATAAAGCAGCATTATAATTGTTTTTTATATTAGACCAAGCAGCATTATAATTGTTTTTATATTAGACCAAGCAGAGTTATAATTGTTTTTATATTAGACCAAGCAGAGTTATAATTGTTTTTATATTAGACCAAGCAGAGTTATAATTGTTTTTATATTAGACCAAGCAGAGTTATAATTGTTTTTATATTAGACCAAGCAGAGTTATAATTGTTTTTTATATTAGACCAGAGTTATAATTGTTTTTATAAGACCAAGCAGAGTTATAATTGTTTTGTTTTTTTTTTATTTTTGTTTTTATTTTTAGACCAAGCAGCGTTATAATTGTTTTTATTTTTAGACCAAGCAGCGTTATAATTGTTTTTATTTTTAGACCAAGCAGCGTTATAATTGTTTTTATTTTTAGACCAAGCAGCGTTATAATTGTTTTTATTTTTAGACCAAGCAGCGTTATAATTGTTTTTATTTTTAGACCAAGCAGCGTTATAATTGTTTTTATTTTTAGACCAAGCAGAGTTATAATTGTTTTGGTTTTTTTTAGACCAAGCAGAGTTATAATTGTTTTGGTTTTTTTTAGACCAAGCAGCGTTATAATTGTTTCTTTTTTAGACCAAGAAGAGTTATTATTGTTTCTTTTTTAGACCAAGAAGAGTTATAATTGTTTTGTTTTTTAGACCAAGCAGCGTTATAATTGTTTTTATTTTTTTAGATTGCAGCGTTATAATTGTTTTTATTTTTAGACCAAGCAGCGTTTAATTGTTTTTTATATTAGACCAAGCAGAGTTATAATTTTTTTTTTTTTTTTAGACCAAGCAGCGTTATAATTGTTTTTATTTTTAGACCAAGCAGCGTTATAATTGTTTTTATTTTTAGACCAAGAGCGTTATAATTGTTTTTTTTTAGCAGCGTTATAAAATTTTTTTTTTTTAGACCAAGCAGCGTTATAATTGTTTTTATTTTTAGACCAAGCAGCGTTATAATTGTTTTTTATATTAGACCAAGCTTTTTTAACCGTTTTTTTTTTTTTAGACCAAGCAGAGTTATAAAGACCAAGCAGTTATAATTGTTTGTTTTTTAGACCAAGAAGAATTATTATTGTTTCTTTTTTAGACCAAGAAGAGTTATAATTGTTTTTAGACTAAAAAGAATTATAATTGTTTTTAGATCAACCATCAGATCCAAAAGGATTGAAGTAATTTTAATGTTTAAATATTTGACCCTAGAATTTAATACCAACTTCAGGTATTAATTCCTAACTAAAAGTACCTAAAAGGTTATTTAGTACTATTTATATAGTGATAAACATTAATGAAATGTTAAGATTCCATTTGTAAGTGAGTGAGTGAAACTAAATAAGGTGGAGGTGGTGCTGAGGAATTTCATTTGATTTCTGTTCAAGAAATTCAATCAAAAGATTTAATTTGCAGAAGGAAACTTTCCTGTTATTTTTACCCTCGATGAATTTTAAATAAATTGCTGTAAGTTTATAAAGGAAAAAAATGTTTTTCCTTTTACAGCATTAAAAATAAATAAATAAATAAAACAACTTTTTTTCATTACTTTTATTTGTATAAAAGGCTAGCAATCACTATTAACATTGTTGTTTCAAAATAATTGGCTGAAGATATTTGAGTCACTTAGATAATTTTTTAAAAATTAAAAGAAATCAAGATGGCTAATTAAATTTGTATTTTTTATAATATTGCTGAAGAAATTACAAAAAATTTTAAAATCCCTCAGATGTTTACAATCAGTTCAAGAGGTAAATCAAAAGAAGTTCAGCTTATTGACAAGAAATGGCAAAAATCCATATAAAAACAAGAAAGATAAAAGATACTTGTATGAATAATGTTATAAAATAAAATAAGACATATCTCGGCTGATTTACAGGCAAATAAACTAATGTACTCAAGAGCGAGAGCCGGATGTGAACGGGACAAGGCCCCATCACAAAATGACCATTATCTTCGTTTACGCATGTTCCCGACGCACGAGTTCCGGTCAAAAAAATAAAATAATATTTTAAAGTGTTTCTATTTTTTGACCAATAAAAATGCTTCCCTCCTAATTATACATGCATTGTTTTTCGAGCCTGTTAAGTCATAAAAGAACACCATAAAAGGGGTCACACGGAAGTACAACGGAGTCAACAGGAGGCCAGGGAAGAGACCTGACACGGTCAGGCTGAGCGGTCAGCAGCAGCCAGCAGCAGTAGCGCCACGCCAAACAGTGAGAACTACTATGAGAGATCAACCCAGATCTTCAGCCGGCCTATGAACTATACCACAACATACCTATTGAAATAAATCGCGTAAATCTATTTCTACTGTTGTCGTATTTCTTTCTTGCAACCATACACTTGTCTATAACAATAAGTAAGAGAAGTACTTCATTAAAAATTTGAGAAAAATTCTGCTGAAGGGTTTTAGAGTTGGTTTATTTGCATAAATCTGACAAAATACAGCCTTAAATAAATACAACTTTGAAGACATAAACAGAACAGCAATAGGTAATGTATTTCAGGCTTTATGGCATTTTCTCATTTTCTTTTAACTGATACAGAAATGCTGAATGAAAGTTTTCTTTATTAAATCAAAATAATTTCAACCATTTTAAAAGGACTTTCTACAATCTGTTAGTGGTACCCAAATCAGTAATGGAAATACTTTTAACAAGATTTGATGCTTTTCAGATTCACAGTAACTGATGTTCGTGGGAAAACACCCAAATGCCAAAATGCAAATTTATCCAATATTGTCTTTTCTGTTGAGAAAAGTTAGAAGCAACTTTTGAATTGTTTTTGATTCTTTGAGATATTGTTTTAATGAAGATGGCTTCTAATAATCCCACAACCATAATTTGATTCTGATTAGCTAAACCAAAATGTCAGCTGATCTCACTTGTAAATTTACAGAAATTACAAAATTGCTTTAAAAAAATAATATCTACTAGCATTGATCAAGAAGCTATGATGACAGTTTATTTCATCTAAATTTCTTTTTTATCATATAATTTTGACATTCAGTTTTGTCTTTCAAAATCTGCCTATCTTTTATTCTCAATGACCACCTGACAAAATCATCAACCGATAATTATGTACAAGTGTTTAAAGTTACTTACATCAATAATTCTTTTTAACCTTATTTCAGACAAAAAAAATTGAAAAAGGTTTCTGCATCAATGGACAAGGATGATAGTGTTTATTGTAACCGTGTCATACAAAGTGGTTTACAAAAATGAATAAAAGTGACTTTATCTACTTATAAATCAATTTCTGTTTATAAGTGAATAACTTTGAAAAGATACAAAAGATTAGTTTGTCCTTATTGATTTTTTTCTTTTATTTATCTGACATTGAAAATACTAAAAGATACGGATTCAGTCACTAGTGGAATAAAATGACCAACATTATATATAACTAAAACAAACAAAACGGTAGTTTATTGTTAACTGTTATTTTAAAGACAATTTTGACTTAATAAAGATCTGAGATATCAAAAGTTATTGTAAAACAACAACAGAATTGAGAATTAGTTGAAATGAGCTTAATATTTCATAATGATTACATTCTTTTTTGAAATCTAAATTTATTATTTTTTAATTTAAATTGAATTTTGACAATGTAACAATGAAATTGTGTAGAACAAAGAATTTCTGTGCAATTTTACAAAAGACATTTTCAGGAATATTATTCAGCAATACCCCCCCCCAAAAAAAAACAAACAAAAAAAAAAAAAAAAAAAAATAAAATCACAGTAAAAAATTATCAGATCAAATAAAATGAGTAAATAATTTTAAACACAGAAAGGAATTTTATAAACTTTTTTTATGGTGCAATTTTCTTTATTGAATTCTATTTAACCTGCAAAATCTAGTTAAAAAATAAATGCTAGATTTGTTTTCTGGAATGGAATTGTGGTAAAATAATATTATTATAGTTATCTGCCCTTATTAAGGGATATTCTCCCTTCATAGAAGAATTCAAAAATTGCCATCTTTGTTTACACCTTGTGTCTTTTTGAGTTGAATAAAACCTGAATCACCCAAAGTATTTTCTTCAGTCTTGTTATTTGCCACAGGAATCATTTGAAACAATTTCAAAATTGATGTTTACTTTTCTTCAAGGAAATTAAAATGAAGCAGAAAGCCATTTTTCCATAGCTGCAATTAATCAGTTCTCAAAATATAATTTCAACAATTTTTCCTTTAACATTAATTTCACTTATCTTTTTAATTGTTACTAATGTTGATGAATATTTTCACCTTTTTTTTCACCCTTACTCAGTCATTTGCAAAAAGTTAGAATTTGATTTCTTTTTGGTCTGTTCATGAACAATATTGAAAGAAGCACTTTTATTTTCAGTTTTCCATGAGTCAAGTGGCTTTTATGAATATTTGATTATACAATGGCTTCTCTTTCAATAGAGGATGGCCACAATGTAAAATTTAAGTTTCAAATACAAAGCATTGTTTTGGATGAAATAATATGCCCTTTCCCTTACATAAAAATGGATTTTAAGTTTAAATAAATTTCAACATCATTTAAAAATATGAAAATAATAAATAAAACCCACTAAAAACAGGGAAGTTGAGAATTGCTTTAAATGAAGCAATTAACACAGGCTCTTCAAATAATGAAGCCATAGTTTATTTTACAACCATCTTTCAAAAGAATTTGTTAAAAATAAACCAAATTTGTGAATCAAAGAAAAATAATTCTATTTAATTCTTTCTGAGATTTATTTGAAGAATCATTCAAGTCTTGCAATTTCAGGTCTTACTCATCTTGCTTGATTTCTGAATTTATTGTCTTAAATTTTTTCCAATGTTATTTAAAATAATAATAATAAAAAAGTTTGGGATACATTGTTTACAATCCCAGAATATTTTGATTTATATCCAAGTAAAACAAATAAGTTTAAAAAGGAGTATTTTTTTTATTTCTTTTTCTGCTGAATGTGTTTTGGTTTTATAAGTTTTGAATTTATTCAGAAAGTATGTCAGGACATCTGAACAAATTTAATAATCAGTTATTAATGAACTGTTTTACTTTCTTACGAATAACATGTATATTGGATTCACAAAAGAAGCAACTTCATTAAGGACTAACTGAGCTAAGATCCCTATTTCAATACTACATTTTCTTTCATAGTTACACAATAAATGAGTTGACCGATTTGGGGTGGGGAAGAGACAAAAGAAAAGACAGAGAAAAATATAAATAGATTTTCTCAAAAATTTCCTACCATTTAACCTTCAACAAGTTTTGTTCTCATGAATACTGGCAACTGTGTAATAGTATGTTAAGTAAGAGTAAGTCTTATACCTCTTCTCTTCACTCAATTTGAGGTGTTAACATCTGATGAAGCAGAATGCTTTGCTTGTAAATTCTCTTCCAATTTTACTCATCTGGAGTATCTCTGTCTGACTTTCTATTTGGAGCAGAGTTTCTATTGTGTGATATACATATACCTCCATCTATGGTTTCTGCTATCATCTTTAAATCACAACAAAGCATGTGGACTTGATAGTATCCCTGCAATATTCCTTAAGAAATGTGTTTCTAAACTGGCTCCTGTTCTCTCTATACTGTAAATAAATACCTTGCTGCTTCTTGCTTCTTGGAAATCCTATTCTGTAGGTCCAGTCTTTAAGAACCTAGGCAAACCACTAATCCTTCTATCAGCATTTTACCTCCTTTTGTTAAAGTACTAGAGGCTCTAATCAACTCTGAATTGTTTAAGCCACCTCACAGAGTCTTCTTTAAGATAAGCAATATATCTTTGACTTCTCTAGGTTAACTGCTGATGTATTAAGAATTATTGTCAAAAGAGTATCAAGCTTTAGAATAAGAATGTTGAACCTTGGGTTTTTTGAAATCGTGAAACCATAAAGACAATGTTCTACTTTCCAACTTCAAATCTCTTGAGAAAAGAAAATATCCTTTGAGGATTTGTGCTGTTGATTAATTAATAAACATTACTTACATTGATTATTATTTGTTTTTTACTTATTTCTTTCAACTTGATTATTTTTTATTTTACACTATTTATATTGTTCAGACTTGTCCTCATCTATATTATCCTATTCATGATGCTTCAGCCATTGTATACTCTGGCCTTCTTCAGGTGATATGCTTTAGAATTTCTAACTTTAGTTTGTCCACTGGGATAGACTTTTCTAGTTCCATGTGCCATGCCTTTTTCTGGATAGTTTCAGTTATTTCCTATTATTTACTCAACTCTCTATGTTGGATTACTTCAACCAATGCTTGAAAAGGCATGGCACTAGAACAATCTACCCCGGTGGTTTAAATAAAGGGTTCAGTTTGAAATTCCAATGTACATAAAATATAGAAGGCCAGAACACACAATGGCTGAAACATAGTGAATATGACAAAGATGAGGACAACAGTTCAAACAATGTTAATAGTTACAATATCTCATCTCAGAAATATAGACAAATGTTAATTTTTGTTTTGTTTTCCAGATTGTCATTCTATGATCACGAGTATGTAGTGTTTAGACAAGTGATGACTGATGTTGCTTAGCCTTCCTAACCTACTTGGGAAGGCAGGTTGCCAAGTATAAGAGAAAAAGGTTTGAGTTTTGTTGGAGGTTTCTTAATTATTTTTTTATATATATGTTGCTTATTTATGATCAGATAATGTGGGGGTAATTCTGTTTGCTTGTCGTTTGCGATGACTGAAATGGATTAAAATGCTTGCTTTCTTTCCCAGGCCTCTGCTCTACCAACCAAATGCATACAAGAGGAAAGCTTTATTTGATATGGGAACCAGATTTTGCTTCCAATTTTTCAAACTGGCCAGGAATCACAACTAATTTCTTCAGGAACTCTTGTGGTATGGAAGACATAGCTTCTTGTATTTGCCCTACAAGGTCTTCCAAATATTTGGTTTGTTATAGTAGACTTGTTGCTTAAACCACTCCCAAAAGTCACTGGGTAACAAGTTAGGACTTCTGGCTGGTCTCTCATATATAGAAGTGGGGGGAGTTACTTTTTAATCACTCTGTAGATTACTTCAAATATTATTTATTTTGTCTACCAAACATATACCTGCATCCCTCTTTGTGGAAGAAATATCATATGATCTGTCAATGCTTTAAAGGTAAAATAGAACCTTACATTATTGTGACACTCTTCATAGCTGAATGGTAGAAACATGAGAGATCAGACAGGGGTTCCTCTTGCACTGAAGGAAATAGGTTCAAATCATGCCAACAAGTACATTTTCTTTAAGTTTTCCAGAGTACACAAACTGGTAGACAAAATAGTGTTTAAAATAAATGGTGTGTCTACTCAAATATTAGTACCTGCTGTTATAGACAAGTGTATGGTTGCAACAAAGAAATATGACAACAGTAGAAATAGATTTACATGATTTATTTCAACAGGAACGTGTGGGTTTGGGACAGCTACCTTGTGGTATAGTTCATAAGCCGGCTTCGGATCTAGGTCGATCTCTCATAGTAGTTCACACAGGTTGACGCTGGCGCTCCCCTGCTGACCGCTCGACCTGACCGTGACAGGTCTCTTCCCTGGCCACCTGTTGACTGCCGTTGTACTTCCTTGTGACCCGTTTTATGGCGTTTTTTTATGGCTTAACAGGCTCGAAAAACGAAGCGAGTATAATTAGGAGGGAAGCATTTTTATTGGACGAAAAATAGAACACCTTAAATATTATTTTATTTTTCGACTGGAACTCGTGCGTCGGGAACATTTGTAAACGAAGATAATGGTCATTTTGTGATGGGGCTTTGTCCCGTTCACATCCAGCTCTCGCTCTTGAGTATGTTAGTTTATTTGCCTGTAAATCAGCCGAGATAAGTCTTATTTTATAACACTGCTAAAATAATAATGTTTGAAGTAATGAAAATATGGCAGACTAAAAAACAAAATCCATTAACTCTTTAGAAATATATATCAAATGGACAAAGTTCAGTGGAGGAGAGGACAGAAGTTTTCATTTTTTATTTTGTTTATTCTCTATTTGATTTTATTTATATAAGTGTATTCATTTTGGAATAGATCAATATTTACTTAGCCTAAACACTCTGGCCAAAATTTGGACTTATTTGTATGCATATCTCACTATATTCCTTTACTTTGATAGTGGATATTTGAAGTTAAAACTTAATAGATACTATCAGTTTCCTAACTAAATCTATCCAAATGCAACTATTTAGCACTCATCCTGCACCTATCCTAACCTGATCCTCACACCAAGAACCTCACCACCCTCTCATCATTCTAAATTCATCTTATTCTATTTGCCCTTCTATTTTTTTTATCCCTGTTTCGAATATGCAATGTCTCCACCTAGACTCCATAATTTTATTTACTATTTTATTTTTTGCATTTCTGCTTCCTTCTAAAGTCTACTTCAACTGTATACTTTTTAAAAAAATTTTTTCCTTCTCTTCAAATAGGTTTGGCTGTTGACTGGTTCACACTTCTCCCCAGTGTTTTGAACAGAGTAGAGTTTTATCCCTTGTTTCCAGGAAGGGATTGGGTTTTCAGCTCCTAAAGTCTACTTCAACTTGATACTTCTAACATCTTCGACTCACCTTGGAAATTTTATTCACAAATTAAATCTTGACCTCTTCAATCTAGAATTAACAGCCTTTCCTGCATACCCAAGAAGTTCACTTCTTGTCCTTTCTTACATGCTCATAACACCACACAGCCTTGAGTGGCTCCTGGGCCTTGTATTTAGTGAACATGAGTAAAAATATAAAAATTGAAGAAAAATTCAAGTGACTGAGATTTTTTTCAATGCTATCGAAGATACTTTGATTTGACAAAGATTTTGATACTGAAAATGAAAACTCTTTTTATTGACTCATACAAATGGTGGGTTAAATTTTGTTTAATGGTGTGTCAACAATGAGGGGTCATTTTACATCAACCATTTGAATACATATATATTTTTCTTTTTTTTTCCAATAGTTGGAGGAGCTCTGGTTTGGTATTTGTTTTAAATAATTTGTTTAATGTATCAATTTGAAATGGTTGAAGTAGTCTTTATATACACATACATAAACAAAAAGGATCTGTCTATATTTCTGAGGTATGTACACTATTTACATTATTCGGATTATTGTCCTCATCTTCGTCACCATATTTATTATTAATAAATATGGTGACAAAGATGAGGACAATAGTCTGAATAATGTAAATAATGTAAATAATTTTAAAGGAGTTTAAAATTTTCTATTTCTTTTAGAAATCCTATTATCTGACCAAAGTCAACATCTTTGAACAATGTTTTTATATTCAGGACATTGTAGTAACCAATAGGTTGGGGATACTTTACACTCCCCCCTAGTCTTTCAACAGGAATAGAGGCTGTTGGGTTTTCAGTTCCTTCAAAAGTCTACTTCAACTCTATACTTGAGTGTTCATTGTTTTCCGGTTGTATTAAGAATTTTTACTGACATGACTCATAACTGCAATGTATTATTTGTTTGTTAACCACAATCTCAACATCTGTTTCTGCATAAGACTTTCAAATAAGAATTGATAAAAGATGACATCACTTAATAAGGTTGACCAACAATCATTTTTTTATGGGTTTCATCTTTTTGTAATGTTTGATAATTTTAGCAGATTTATTTTGAGGCATTAAAAATGGATTTAGAAATGATCTGATAAACTACATCCAGAAGAAAAGCCATTAGAATACTTATTCAAATGTATAACAATATTTAATCTTGAAATCTGAAAACAAAGAGTTATTTCCTATTTGAGAATTTAAACTAAAGTCTTGTAATTATCTGTAAAAGAAAACTTGTAGGAATTAAAAGCAAACAGAAGATTACAAATAATTACATGAATGGCAGCTTCATAATAATTGTAATTGATCACATAACAATAGGTGTTTGTGTTTGGGGACAAATCAGCAAAAGAGAGAATTTCAGGTCATTTGTGTCAATGGCTAATTACTATACTTTGGTGAGAATTAAACAATTTGTGGCTATAAAATTAGGAATTTGTTCTTCCATTACTTTTGGAGACTTGATAATCATTTTACCATTTTAAGTTATCAGTAGAACAATGGATTTTATTCAGGGCATTATGCAGAAGTTGATAAATTAATGCCAGGAAAGAGACAAGTAAAAAGCAACAAAAATCTCATATTGAATGAAATTGCAAGGGAGATGAGAATTAATGTTTTATAATTTACAATTCAATTTATAAATAATATTTGCATAAAGATTTTGAGTCAATTGAATTGAGAAAACATCTTCCGACTGTGATGCTTTCATTATCTTAGTTTTGCATTACAAATTCTTGTCCCCACCCCCACAACATTTTATTCATTAGATAAGATTGAAATTTTACAAATAGATCTATGAGAAAATAGAAATATTGTGAGGAATATTTTGGTAAATGTGAAAGCTGAAACTGCTAATTTGCCTGAAAAAAGAAAGATTCACTGTTGCATATTGTTGAAACACTGAACCGAATTGCAGTATTCTTAAACATGTTAAGTTGTTCCTAAGAAATCATCAATGTTTAATCATAAAATAAGTGAATTAACTAAAAACATACTCAGTATTATGGAAGGTGCTATTCCACCCAGGTAACAGGCACAGACAAAAGAAAAAAAATCCCTCAATACTTATTTTCCTTCAGTATCTGTCTATATTTCTGGGATGAGGTATTATGTACATTATTCGGACTATTGTCCTCATCTTTGTCGCCATATTTATTACAAAATTTCAGCTGTTGTATGCTCCGGCCTTCTTCAGGTGTTTGGAATGTCAAACTTAACCCTTTATTTCACTCACTGGGGTAGACTGTTGTAGTTCCACGTGCCATGTTTAATGGATATCAGTTATCTCCTGTTAATGTTCCCTCTGAAAGTTCTCCACTGCCTTAACCGGGTATTGAACTCACACTCTTTGGGTCCTGTCACTGGATCTAACCAACACCTTTATCCATTGTGCCATGTGTCCTTAATAGGAGATAACTGATAACTGACATCCATTAAACATGGCACATGGAACTAGAATAACCCCAGTGAGCAAAATAAAGGGTTAACTTTGACATTCCAAACACCTGAAGAAGGCCGGAATGTACAATAGCCAAAACGTTGTAATAAATATGGTGACAAAGATGAGGACAATAGTCTGAATAATGTAAATAATGTACTTATTTTCCTTTCGTTCATTTTTCATTTGAACTAGCCTTTATTAAATTTCAGTAAAAAAGTGATTTTTTTTTGACAAAAATAGAATGAGTCAAGTAGTCTTCTTCAGATCTTTGTATTAATTCATTTGTTTAGAAATTATCCTTACAGTTGTCATCAATGTTTTTGTACATTCTCAGAAATACCAGGTGAAAACAATATTCTCTTTGGCTCACACCTGTCTGTTCAGCCATTGTATTCCACAGAATTACTCTTTGGCTGTACCAACATGATAATTCCACTCAAACAATTGCCTATTTTTGCCTGCTTTTAATAATTCTAAATGTGTCCTCCATGACTACAAGTTTTGTTTGCCGACATAATGAGGTACCACATAACCTTCAACAAGTTTCGTTCTCATGAATACTGGCAACTGTGTAATAGTGTGTTAAATAAGAGTAAGTCTTATCCCTCCTCTCTTCACTCAATTTGAAGTGTTAACATTTGATGAAGCAGAATGTTTTGCTTGTAAATTCTCTTCCAATTTTATTCGCCTCATTTGGAGTATCTTTGCCTGACTTTCTACTTGGAGTAGAGTTTCTATTGTGTGATATACATATAACTCCATCTATGGTTTCTGCAATCATCTTTAAACTGAATCACAACAAAGCATGTGGACTTGATAATATCCCTGCAATAGCCCTTAAGAAATGTGTTTCTAAATTGGCTCCTTATTTAAATTATTCGGACTATTGTCCTCATCTTTGTCATCATATTTATTACAATGTTTTGGCTGTTGTACACCCCGGCCTTCTTCAGGTGGTTGGAATGTTGAACTGAACCCTTTATTTTGCTCATTAGGGTAGACTGTTCTAGTTCCATGTTTAATGGATGTCAGTTATCAGTTATCTCCTGTTGATTTCCCTCTGAAAGTTCTCCACTGCCTTAACCGGGTATTGAACTCTCACTCTTTGGGTCCTGTCACTGGATCTCACTAATGCCTTTATCCACTGTCAATGAGTGTGGGAAATGTATTGATACTTCAAAATTCTTGCAGCCAATGTTGAATTCATGCTGTTTTCGACTTATATCCAAACCTAGACAAAGGCAATCACACTCACAGGGAATTCTGACCAATTGCTGACCATGGCATTTGCATTCTGTAACAATATCCTCATCTTTGTTGTGTGTTTTAGGTGCCTGCCAATCTAGCTAACCTGCCGAGAATTTCAAACTGAACTCAATTTAATCTCTAGAAGTAGAGAGCTCTGATTCCTCTATCCATGTCTAGTAATATCTCAGGTTATTCATATTAATGGCAATATTAAACATTTCCTTATAAAGAAACAACTGGCATTCATTTACCAAAGAGCCACTGCTATTTTGAATTGGAATTCATAAAATCTTTCTCTTAAAACAGTTCTTCAGGAAAATAGGTTTCTCAAGTCCACTATTATTGCTCTTTTTGTGATAACAGATATTCACAATTACCTGATCCAAAGCACCTGAGGTGTCTGGCTTGCCAAACCACAATTTATGAAGAGTCCAAAGTGCATGCATGATGTTGAGCCTTTTTATGAATGTTGGTCATTTGCATACGAGGATGACCAGTTGCTTTAAAAAGGCGGTATACAATGACGGTAAAGGTCAGAGAAAAATTGGGAGTGGAAGTGAGCAGACGTGGTGCTTGGGAGATTTTTGCAAAGATTATGCTATTCGTTAACAGGTTTCTATTATTTGGTAGAGTTCGTTGTGAAGGTTTCAAGAGGGATCATCCTATCTATGACCTACAAGGTTCATTCAAAGCCATTTTTGATCATTTATCTGAGAAAGCAGTTATATAAAGCTGACAGATTAGACATTTCTGAATGGGTTGAATGAAAAACATGACACATCAAAGTTTGATGAGGCTATTTAAGAACATGACTAGAATTATTAGGTTAATGTTTTTGCAATGTTGGATACAACTACACCTCGCACAAGATACTCTATATTCAATTTCCTTATCAACTATAATGAATTTGTTAAAACTGATCCATACACTGAGATATTTGAAGAATTTAGTTAATTCCATATCCTGAACATTTTTATAATGGATTCAGGGTATGTGTCATAATCACTTTCATTCCAATTCCATCTCATAGATTCTGCTTTGGAAATGGTCATGTTGAATACATTTAACATTTATTAGAGAATTGGGGCTAATATTTCCTGTTTTACATGAGATTTGAAATGATTCAGCATTGAGGTCTTCACCAGAAATGTACAATTTTATTGAACTCCCAATTACTATTTTATCAGATTCACAAACTAATTCAGAGAGCACTTCTGTCTTTTCTAAACAAACAAAAAGAAAAAAAAAAAAAACTAAAAAACAAACAGGTTTGGATAATAAATTTAAAAAAACTTTTTTGTTAAAACAATGTAAAGAAAAAATATGAAGAGAAAAAATTTTAGAATTTTAACACTTTTTTAAAAAACTTTTTTAAAAAACTTTTTTAAAAAACTTTTTTAAAAAACTTTTTTAAAAAACTTTTTTAAAAAACTTTTTTAAAAAACTTATTTGAACAAAGTTTGCCAACTGTCGTTACAAATGTTCTTGTTTTTCATAAATACCATTAACGTTTGGTGTTGTCATTGATATCTTTTGCATTTCATTGCTTTCACTAAAGAAAACTTTGCCAGCAGAGAAACCCTGTTTCACATCATCTTTAAAGTCTCCTGAATATATATATATATATATATATATATAGAGAGAGAGCACATTGAGTAGTGGTGTTAATGAAATAGTGATTGATGGAATATAACAGAGTTATTAAGTATATATTAATAAATATACATAGTCACTAGTAGAATGACTAAGTTTGTAGAATTAGTGAAATCGATAATTCCAGTCTAATGAGTAAGGAACCCTTTATTTTACATAGATACATATCAAAATATTTTTTTTTTAAATCATTTCATCCCAGGCAAGGCAAGACAATAAAGCCAATAAGATGCAAGGAGTGGCTGAGTGTGAGAGAATATGAAAAAAAAAAAAAAAAAAAAAAGAAAACATTAAAGAGAGAGAACAATAAAAGAACAGGAATTAAGAAGATGACGATTGACATGGCATTTAAAGTTCTGAAAATAAATGCTGACTGGAAAGCAAGAAGCCAGATTATATATATATAAATATATATATATATATATATAAAAACAAACAGCCTATTGCCTCTGAGTGTTGACTTCAATGTTCACTTTTATATTTATATATGCTCTATCTCTGACATTGAGCACTTTATCCCATTTAAGGTGTATAGCACACCTTAAAACTATATATATATATATATATATATATATATAAAACCATGCAGTTTTATTGCCAAGTGAACCTGCCAGCTACCATCTCAGCCCACTGAAACTTACAATCATTTACTCAACATAAATAAATGGACATCCAACAATTGCAATTTTGTATCAATGCTTTACATTTTTACTTCAACATTGAATAAGAATTGAAAAAGAAAAGCAAATGAACTTTGCTTTAAGTTTAAAAGTATCAAATTTCTTTGCATGTACATCTGATATTTTGTCAAATATTGAAATTTAAGTGTCTGCAAAGAAGAGGAAAAAAAATGTTTATTTTGAAAATTATTTTGTCTTGTGTAAATCTAAAGTTTTATCTGTTTTGTCTTTAAGAAAAGATTAAATCTTGTCCGTTATGGATTTTTATGTTTATTCCTCAAGAGAAAACAATTTTTGTTGGAAATTTTCATAGCAGGGAGGACATTTATCTGATAAGAGAATTCAATTTAATGGTCCACGTATAATCAGATAAAATCCACAAATTAAAAATAGGATGACAATTGCCAAAAATGAAAGAAAACTGAAAAAAATAATAGACTGAAATCAACAAATAGGTGATTACTTTTAAAATTAGGAACTTTTACAGAATTTATAATGTCCCTTCTACTTTTCAAAATAATCCTGTTATGATATCAGCTGCCTCTCTGTGTTCTCTTTAATCTCATCCATGATTTGAAATTTCCCTCTCAATGTAGAAAAGTCAGATGCGTCAGGAAGCTAAGTTTGCTTTGTTGCAATGCAGTTCACAAGTTAGATTCAAACAGTGAAAGAGGAAAGTTTCAATAAACTGAACTTTTAGATACAAATAAATTCATATAAAATGAGGTATGTTGTCTAGTCTAAACAGAGAACAGTCCATTACAACCTTCCTCACATTCTAACATGAATGACTATAAAACTAGCATAAGCACACATTTTATTTATATATATATATATATATATATATATATATATATATATATATATTATATATGTGTGTATAAAAAATAACAAATATAACATCACTACAAAAATATTCATTTTGTTTAAACACTTATGGTGTCCTATTAAGTGATGGTGTTGAATGTAGAATAAATAGTTTTAAAAGATTCAAATCAACCAAACACCCATCAATAGGGGAAACACTGTTACATAATCTGCAATGACCAATCAAAATACAAGTATATGAGAATTCAAAAAACTTGGCAATGAACCTTGGTTATAATAATTAATGCCTCAATGTCAGACTAAAATAAAAATCATTCTAATTGATTAATATTAAATTTTACTATAAAATTGAAAATTAAAAATTACCAATATTAAATTTAATCTGTATTAAGTTAAAAATATTGTAAAACTATTTAAAGAAGAAACTGAGGAAAAAATGGATATATTTTATTATTTATTTTGTTTTAATTGAAAAGGCAAAATAAAGTTAGAATAAACGTTAATTTAATGGGGATGTAAGAGATACGTGTCAAGTGGTGATATCAGCAGGGAAGGATGAAATCTTGCAAAATACAATACATACACAATCAGATTATATTATTATACACAAACATGTAGACATATTCTAGATATATAAACACACAAAACATGAACGAAACAGGAAATAGATGTCCACGACCTCAAAAAACCTATATATATATATATATATATATATACAATGAAAGGGATATATAAGCAATCATACACACATACATTAATAAAGGCACACACATATACACACCCACAAAGATTCAAGTTTGAAAGTGTTAGTAAATGACTGAAAACTATTAAAATATTACTTACAAGGGCAAAGATATATGGATAAAAAGAGGGTTCAATATCAAACTAAAGTAAATTATAGTTAGCATAGATAATTCATTCAAAGACACTAAGATATATATATATATATATATATATATACACACACACCCATACATATATAAACAAGCACATACATAACAACCATAAATACAAACATATATATATAACATAACAAGTACAAATATATTCATATATACATACCCGCAAATACACACCTATCCATATATGCATACACACACACAATGTTCATGTAAATACTTACATTATATATATATATATATATATATATATATATATATATAATTCATATACACCTATATACATCTGTCCATAAAAATACGCACACATGTGCACACACAAACAACATAATAAATGTATACATACATATATGTACATAGATAACAAATAATATTAGTAATAACATGCTAAACTTACACTAACATTGTATTATCATCAAAAACACCTATAGTAAGTTAAATTTTGAGCTATGTTTACAGTTAACAAGTGAGTTCATTCCTTTGATTTAGGAGATGGATCTTGTCTTTAAATTGAATGATTTCAAATTTTGCATTAAGACATAAATAACAAGGGGCATATAGAGAATTACATGTTTGAGCTCTCTTAATTTCCATTTAACAGTGGATGTCTTGTTTTTCTCCTTTAAACTTAAAAAAATACTTTGAAAATGACGTCTTGTATTTATGATTACTATTGTTCAAAGATTATACATGTCCACACCAATGTTCTTTGAATGTATTCATAGGACTTCCAATGTAAAATTTTTTAATATTGGGGTTTTCTAGTGTAGAAATTGCACTGAGATAAACTAGAGAACTAGTTAAACAATTATTCTTTAATGGGCAATTATTTGGATTCCTACAATTGCACAAGTTATTATTAGTGTCATTATACTTAGTTTTACTCATTGCAACCTGGTAATTAGTCAAGTTCTTTTGAGTCCCTATACTTGTTGAAGACTCTTTGTTTCTTAATTATTGTTCTAGGTTATCAGAACAACTGTAGGTTCATTTAAGGGTATTATAATTGAATATTTTACTGAGTGGATTAGTTTTGGGGTCAGGGAAATATTTTTTGATAAGGTTTAGAAATTTATGTCCTACTTTGGTTTTAATAATTAGGTTGAAAAGGGGGAGTAAACCAAATGATCTTTCTGGATCTTCTTTTCATATTGTGGTCATAATTAACAGGATTTCTATATTGAATAGTGGTAGAGCAGAATTATAACATTCACTATTTTTATTAAAAACCTCTTTTCTAGAAGAGTTAGTACTTACCCTAAATTCAGTGGTGGAGGGTATGTGCTTAATAACAGAAGTGGGGTTGGAATGAGAATAAGATTAGAATTAATCTTCATATAAGGTTGAAAAGAGCTATTATTAAGATCTAGGGTGACATCCAGAAAATCTACCTGTTTAATGTTGGTCATAACTATCGTCTTAAGACCTAAACCCTTAAACTCCCTATGGATTATTTTCTAATGCGATCTACCTTAATTTTTGTAGAGTCTTTAACTACTAATAAGCCATTATCTCTCTCTCTCCTATATATATATATATATATATATATATATTGCATCTAGCATGAAACAGCCTGTCACCTCTGAGTGTTGACTTCAATATTCACTTTTATATTTATGTTTACATATGCTCTATCTCTGATATTGAGCACTTTATCCTATAAATATAGCACACTTTAAACTATATATATATATATATATATATATATATATATAAATAAAATACATGTAATAAATCTGTTAGTATATAATCCAAGTGGTTCCTAATGATATCAAATATTAAAACTGTTCCACAAAGAGCTCACTATATTTATAATAACAGAGCATATAAATTACACAACAAAATCTAAAATTCCCTCATGGTGTGTGGGGGATAGACCCCAGTAGACGGACTATGCTCATATTGGAATTAAAGATTTAAAATTTCACTTTTACAGCAGTCGAAAAATAGATACAGAACCTACCCATACCGCTATCTCAGTTAGGTGAAACGCCAGAGTCAGTGGTAAGAGGAGGGCAGAAAATATCTGTCTTAAAGGGAAGAAGTGCCACAAATTTAACCTGGTATTAACCTTATGACCCTAAGTTGGTGTTCTATGAAGAATGAGGTGCTGAATTGAAACTGGAGGAGAACTGAAAAGGGAGTTTTATATATAAAAATATTTTAATTATATATATATTAAAAAAAAAAAAAATAACAAATTCTGCCTACAAATGAGATATGTTAATAATATGAACAGTCAATAATATTCAGATAATTTATATTAAATAAGAATATCCCCAATATGAGATGACTCGATTTTGTTGTGTGTGTATGTATATATATATATATATATATATATATATATATATATATATATATATATAAAATAGTTAATAAAAATTAACACACTATTGCCCCTGTCTAAATGATTGGATTTCTCTGTATTTTAGGAAACAGGAACTTATGAATTTATGTGTGTGTTTAAAACTCATTAAATTTAAAAATAAGTTATTCGAAAATTCACTTGAAGATGAAACAGAACTAATGCTTTTAATTTAATTATATAATTAAATTTGAAGTTTTTAGCTTCAGTTTTGAAACATGGTTATTACTGTGTAGCGAAGAAACCATATTTCAAATCATTTAATTTACAATATTTATGCTCTGTAAATTTACATTGAGCACTGTTTTGTAAAAATAAAAAATATCAATAAGAACACTGGATTATATATCTTACTGTTCTTTCTTTTTATTATAATATATATAATATATATATATGTGTGTCTTAGGAACTGTCTAATAATATGCAATACATTTACTTTATCTGTTTAAAAGAATTTAATAATCCTTAATAGATTTAATGACATAGCAAAAACTATAGAGCCAAAAGTTTACTCATATTCAGAATAAAGTTTATTTACTAAATAATACTCTCTTTTTGTCATTTCTATTGAAACTTATACTTAAAGAGATCTGTCAATTCTTAAATTGGCATTTTCCCTTAAGAATAATAAACCAGTGGAAGTGACCCAAATTTCCATTAATTCCTTTTGACAAATATTTGTATCTTTTAGTTGATTCTAATAGTGTTTTATTTTTTACTGATTTATTTTTCAATTTTAAAGCGTCATAAAAAAAATTTAGAAAATGGATAGAATAAAGAAAATATTAATTTCAAACTGTCAGACAAAACACTTCTAACTCTTGTTAATGTGAAGAAATGAACAAAGCCTCATTAAATGCACAACAGAAAACACTTCAATGCTGATGATGGTGTGAGATCTTGGGGGGGAAAAAAGCAAGAAAAAAATCAGCAAATATGGCTAACATTCAAGATTAGCAATTTTTATCAAGAAAAAAAAAAACAGTGGCATGTGCAACAAATGGTAAAGAGAAAATAAGTTTCAAATTTTAATAATTTGGCAGCAACTAATACCATTGGTCAAATGGTCAGGAAAAAAAAAAGAAATCAAAGTTATAGCAAGCTTCCCTTTATTTGTCATGTATCAAATCTTATTTTGGTTTGGGTTTTTTTTTTATGCCATATCAACCTCAACGGGTTATTTAATGCCGACAACATTTTTAGGATAGATTCGTATGAATAGAATATGTATTCTTTGGTTTAGATTGGTATGGTTTATTTTGTTTTACGGCATATCAACCTCAATGGATTATTTAATGCCGACAACATTTTTAGGATAGATTTGTATGAATAGAATATGTATTCTTTGGTTTAGATTGGTATGGTTTATTTTGTTTTACGGCATATCAACCTCAATGGATTATTTAATGCCGACAACATTTTTAGGATAGATTCGTATGAATAGAATATGTATTCTTTGGTTTAGATTGGTATGGTTTATTTTGTTTTATGGCATATCCACCTCAATGGGTTATTTAATGCTGACAAAAATTTTTATTGCTGCTAATATTTTGTTTTGTTAAAAATCTGTTTCTGGTAATATTTTTCCTTCAAAATTGTATTGCTGGTAATAATTTCAATCAAAAAAGTATTGCCAGAAATAGTTAACTATTTGCCCATAGCTGGGACCCTAACAGGCTTTACCACCCCGGGTCAGGGTGGACCTGGGAACACCAGCAATTAAGAGGTGGTTCCATGCTCCTCAAAAACCTCCTGATCAGAGGCTTTGCTGCTGGACATAGTTTATCGTCTTACCCAGGACGTGGATGTAGTTTAACGTCTTACCCTGGACAAAAAATCTTATTTTTTAAAAAAAGAATATGGCCAACCTTGACAAGTAATAGGTTTGGTCTGGTTTGTTTTACAGCATATTAATCTTAATGGGTTATTTAATGCTGACAAGATTTTTATTGTTGGTAATATTTTTTTTCCAAAGATGTATTGCTAGCGATAATTTTTTCATTGTTGGTATTAAAACCTATTTTTACATTTTCATAGTATTTTGACCCCTTTTTAGGAAATTTAACTATTTGTCCATAGCTGGGACCCTAACAGGTGCTACCACCCCGGGTCAGGGTGGATCTGGGAACACTAGTAATGAAGAGGTGATTCCATGCTCCTCAAAATCTCCAGATCAGAGTGGCCTTGTTGTTGGATGTAGTTTATCATCTTACCCAGGATGCCTCTTTTGGAGTGAGAGGTGGGGGATTACTCCTCTGTAGAGGTGCAGTTAGTGTATTCTGAAGCTCCAGCTGACAGGGTGGCAAGTAATAGGAACCCCCCAACCAAAAAAAAAAAAAAAAAAATAGATGTCTACATGGTTAAAACCCATAGCCAGATACTTTTTCATGGACATTTTATTGATTTTTAAATTGCCAATATCTTATTATTACTAATTTTATCTTTTTATACACTTCATTTATTATTATAAAAATGGATGTTATTTTTATTGTTTCCTTAAATATTTTCTTGTTATCCATTCAGATTTGGTTATTTGCAGATTAACAACACTTTTATGATGACCACCACAAGTTTGTTATTTTTTATCTAATCATTAATAATCTATTCTTCTTTATTATATTTAATCAGATGTATTTCAAGTCTGACATCATTCTTCATGTCATTGCCTCACCCCAGGATTGTCTGGGTCAGTCTGTTCCCTGAATCACTTCAGTGCCCCACCTGCAGTGTATTGGAATTTTTATAATGATGTTAAATCAAAGAAATAATTCATTAAAATAAACATTTTGTAGCATACCTGCAGATGATAATGGTTATGTCCCCATTCACATAAATATAGTAGTAAATACTGTATGTTTGTCTGCAGTTAGAGATTCAATCTGTGCTGGTCAAACTGTCTCTGGGCAGAGAGGGTCCCCAGACAAGGCTATATTAAAGGGCAGAGTCATGTCTTGGGAAACAGCTACCTGAACCTGTTCTATATGGTGTCTACAGGGAATTTTTGGCTGAGCCTCCAGGCTCGGATACCCCACATTAAATTTGGCCTTGTGCAACATCTGACTATATGGGGTGGTAGGTAGACATCCTGCAGTTGGAGATTCATTGTGGAATTTACTTGACTCACTTCTAGCAGTTGACTACTACTTATATGTACCACTGGTGAATCTTATATGTGTTGTTTGTGTCCCAAGTATTATCGTTCCTTTACCAACCTTTGTGTGATTATTCTATTCTATTATTCATATTTTTAAAAGCAAAATCTGCTTATACACTGAATAAAATAACAGTTTTGGTAATGGAATTATGAAAGCACCAATGTAGAACATTTAATATTTTAAATAAAATAATGTACAAATATCTCCAATTTTCCTTATAAAAAGTGTTCAAATTTTGACCATCTCTCTCTCTCTCTATATATATATATATATATATATATATATATATATATATATAAACAGAGCATGTCTGTGTGTGATACCTTTTCACTCAAGATCCATCCAACCGATTTTGACCAAACTTGGCACATACATTGTACAGTTTAAGAGATAGGTTCTTAATGTAAAAAAAGAAAAATTGATAATTTTAAAAAATTCAATAATGGATAAAGCCAATCAAAAATCGATAAATTAACTTTTTTTCCAATTTTGTTCAAACTCAGTATGTAGGTTACTTACATCATGAGCTCAATAATACCTCATTTTTATTTCTATGCTACTGCATTTAGTGAAAAATTGATTTCAACACAAATTTTAAACTAAACACTCCCTCAATTTTCAAGCAATCTAATAAAAACTTCACTCAATTGTAGCCAACAATATGTCGATTGTTTAAAAGTCATTTAACTTGATAATTGAGTGCACCCATATTGTGAAAACCCACATAAATAGCAAAAAATGGCAATTTTTACTGGTTTCTTATTTTTCATTCATCTTTCAACCAATTTTCATCTAACTTAACAATTGCTTATAAATGTATCCTCTTTTACATTCCTGGTAGCAATTTTAAAAACTCCGAAATAATTGTGGTCTGAAGTGGGTCTTCATGTTGCCTGTTTTACCACTTCATGTCCTTGGCCAACTTCAATTGAATAAATACAGACTACTTCTGTTATATCACGAACTGCATTTATTCAAAATGGTTTTTAATAAAAGTACTTTAAAGTAATTGCAGAAGATAGATGCTGCTACATTTATACATGATGCTGTTTTTGCTCCATTCTAATTGAATGCTTTTTCTGATCAACCAGCTGAGTATGGGTGCTAGTACATATTAAAAGGTTGATGAAATTTAACATAATATTTTAGCTAAATGAAATTAAAAAAATTAAATTACTAAAAATTACAAAACAAAAAAAAATAGCATTAATAAAAAGATTTTGTGTTCTTAAAATTTTACGTAGCTTTGGCAGAAAAACAAATTTTGATATTACTTTTTCTTTAAGCAATATTATTACATCATTGCCATATTTATGACAGTGCCAGCGAGTTCTTGCCTTGAGCTATTTCATAAAAACTGATCACATAGCCAAACATTTTAAGGGCTTCATTATTAAGCCAATTACTTTTTCACACCCTTTGTCATGTTATCTTTTCTGGGTTAACGTGTTATTCTGTTGTTATTCATTCTTGCTTCTAACAGAATTTTCAAGTCAACAATAATATAAGTAACAGAACTTTGTAATTTTTTAAAATCTTGTGCAAGTTTCAATGCTTCTCATAAAGCAAAGAATTCACATGCCTGCATTCCTCAATAACTAATGAACAACTGGAATAGAATTACTTTTAAGAAATGGGGAATACCAAAAAAAAAAAAAACCCCTAAAACAGATGGTAATAACGTAAATTGTGATTGATTGATACAAGTTTTTTTTCTTTTGTTTTTTTTTTTTGTTGTCATAGAATTACCATAATTAACAGACAGAAGCCATGTTGCCTACTCATAATGGTGTGATATTTTCAAATTTTAAATTCAAATTTGTAGTTTGATATTTGAAATGTAAGATTTTAATTCAGAGGAAACAAAATTCACTCCCACAATTCAATGTTTTATAGACTGAGTTTAAATGTGTATTTTCTAACAAATTAAAATGGTGCTGATCCATCAGTATCAAATTCCTACTTAGTGCAGTTATATATTGCACAATTTCCTTTAGTGAAAAAAAAAAAAAAAAAATTTTCTAAGGACTAATTTTTAAAAACATAATCTGCTCTTGTGTTATAACATTAAAAGTTATCTGGATATTACCAAACAATCGATTTTTGTTTTTGTAAAATTCATTTCTTTGTTTTTTCTCTATAATAAATTGATCATGGGAAAAGCATGGATACTTGAGTCATGCAAGAACGTCTCCTGTCTCCCTATTTAAAGTCCCAATAAAAGGCGAGGGTATGAAATTATATAAATTGCCTGTTCTCGTCTAGTTGAGAATTGGATCCTTATTGATTATCATATACTCTGGCGGCTTCTTCATACCAGACTCAATAAATTTTATAGAAAAGAAAAAAAAAAACACTTTCAATTTTGCAAAAGTTTATTATGAAAGTTTATCTACAGAATCATCTAGCTTCTCACCCTTTCCTGAAATTTCTAACAAAAAGGAAGGTGAGAGTAGTTTTGCATAAAAAGAATCAGTCATGTAAAAATTGGGGTAAGGGATAAGAAATTAAATATGTTTGCCAATTTCTCGAGAGTTCTCTTGCTAGGGCTTCAAATTGATAAATCCATACATTTAAGATGCTTCCTATTTTCTCTGAACTCTTAGGAATTGATGTTGCTAAGTGGTCATTTTAAAATTTATATTGCAGGGAAAATTGTTTTGTTTTTCTTTCTTGCATTTGACTCGGATTCATTACATTGGTATCAACCTATTGCAGTGTTTCTTAACCTTTTTTTATTTTTTTTTCACTGCAGGGTGTACTTGTAAAATAAACTCTGATGCACTTTAAATTTTATTAAGTCTTGGAAAATAATAAAGAAGTCTCCTGAAATAAATGTTTATTTTTAAGACATTATATTGTATACTAGCAGTAGAGCCTGGCGTTGCCCGGGAATGTAACAGTAAGAGATAGATCAAGTATCAACCATTATAAAGACTGAAAAATAAAATTGACAAAGATTATTGTTTAAGGTTGACGGACACGCATGTCTTAATTTATTTTTTTTTTTTTACGAATTGGTCAAACCCAAACTCAAACAAAAACATTGTTTTCAATTGTTATGAGTCTACCAATTGAATAGAATTTTATTATAAACAATTGTCTTGTAAATGGAATTTTTAAAGCATTCTGAATGTAAAAATAAAGAAAAAGTGTGCAAGAAACACTACCTGCCAAAAAAAGCCAAAAAAAAAAAAAGAAAAAAAAAAGTGAAGTTTTGTTGAAATCGGTTGAAAAATGTAGGAAATCCGATCCCATATATAAACGAACACAGACACACAAACAACCTGGGTTTTATAATAAGTATAACTCAATATGAGTTGTCCCCCTTTCATTCTTGACAGCGATGCCTCTTAATCATGTTTTCAAATTGATTTTGTGCAAAAACAATTATTTTTCCAATTTTTGGCGCTGTCAGAACCACCACAAAGTAATTTTACGTAGTCCTGTGAAGTTTTGTTGAAATTTGTTGAAAAATGTAGGAAATCTGATCCAATATATAAACGTACAGACACACACACACACAACCTGGGTTTTATAATAAGTATGATTTAAGTATGCATGTGTGAAACCTGTGCTTCAGGTGTTTTGGCAATTTGTTGGATGTTAGGCTTTATATGTAATAAACATACTGATTACCTCACCAATGCATATATTTTATCTATTTTTGCATTTAATGTTTGTAAGTGCAGAAAACCTTTATTCATATACATATGATGTGGAAAATGGTAATAAAATATTCAATGCTTTATTAGATTTTGAATGATATTCTTCTCTAATGAAAATCCAAAATTGATGAATGCTTTATGTTTTATTTGTAAGCAATGTTCAGCAGATATAGTAACTAGTATCCAGTTTAAAAAAAAAATCAAATGAAAAAGACTTTACTTAGACATGGAAGCCATGTGCTTGGTGTCACTAACTTTAAATACAAAAATAATTCATAAATTACTCTTTTGTTAACTTTGAGTGCATCTGGTGACTTTTGAGGGCACATTAGTGTTCCCAGATTGAGAAACACTGATCTTGTGTGTGATTTAGAATGAGGGTTGTTCAATGTAGCAATGTCTATGTTGGGGAATAAAAGATTTCAAGGGAAATAAAAACAAATTAGATTTTAAAACATTGAAGCTTTTAAAATTTCTTTACAGATCTCTAACAATTAACAAATTTCAATGTTTTCATCATACACAGGAGAGTAACACATTGCGCCTTTTTTGGCTACATTTTCTGCAGACACAAAGTGGAAAAATTATATTGAAACAATTGCTAGATCTGCTTCTAAGAAAGTTGGTTTATTGTGTCATGAGAGACAGTTTTTCTCACCAGAATCTATCATACATTTATAAGTTTACCATTTGACCATGCATTAAATCACATCTGGTCTGGTGCTTCTGCTTGGTATTTAGAGATTCTTGGTAAAATCCCTAGAAAAATCTGCAATGTTATTAACCATGACAGCTTCAGTTACTTCTACTGCTGTAATGTATCTTCCTTGTGTCTTTTGTATTAGGTAGATACACAAATTTATTTGTTTTCTATAATCTATTTTAATAATCGTCATAGTGAATCTTTCAGCAATATATTCCCTTTTCCTGGTTTACAACCGCCTGCCAATATATATGCCAACTGTTCAATGACTAAATAATAGAAATCCTTATGTTTTGATTAAAAAAATTCATTAAGTCATGTCTTAAACTCCACATTGAAGGAAACACTCCTCAAATTGTTAGAAAGCGACCAAAACAGTTGGTTGATTGAAGAGGCTAAATCAGGAGAATATTGCAGGCATAGCAGAACTTCCCAATCAAGCTCTTTGTATCCCCAAGTAGCCTAGTGTCAAGTGAGTAAACTGGCAGCATTGGAGAACTGGCATGACACACATTCATTTTTGGAACCCATTGAGTGAAGATGATGAGTGACAGCAACATGAGAACTTGTCATCTTCTGAGCTAATTCCCTAGTGGCTAGGTATGGTTGTTTAATCAGTGTATGCAATTGGTGCTCGTCAAACCAAACAGGTTGGCCAGAACATGGGGGAGTCTATGAGTTTGAAATTCCCCTCCTTGAAATGGGAAAACTGTTTCAGTGTCATTCTGTTGGTAGGTAGCCAGACAACAAAATCAAAAGCAGGGATCTTTTAACAAAGATGTTGAATATGTAACTTGGTATTCTATCTCAAATGATGACTAATCTAAAATAAAGTTTCAATAATGCTAAACAGACAGTTTCACTGGATGACGAGTTACTAAGAATCAAAAAATGCTCTGCCTCATCTCCTTTTTATATATATATATATATATTTATAAAGTTATGATTTGTTGTAGAGACAACAATAAAAAGGGTTTTCATCTTACAGAAATCGCCTGAGTAGGGCTAAGAACTTCTGCTCATCTCCTTTTTGACATGCCACTATTTAGTTCATCTTCAAGGGGGGGTAGGTTTCCGACACAACAAGACTATTGTCCTCATCTTTGTCGCCATATTTATTACAACGTTGTATGTTCTGGCCTTCTTCATGTGGTCGGAATGTCAAACTGAACCCTTTATTTCACTCACTGGGGTAAACTGTTCTAGTTTCACGTGCCATGTTTAACGGATGTCATGGCAATTGTTCTGATGAGCTTTCGTGTTTGCTACCTTGATTTTACAAATTTAAATGCAGTACAGGGTTGGTAGGTAGGTTCAATCATTTTACATTTGAAATTGTTAGATGTAACTGTAGGTTCTATGCTGAAAGTTTCTTCTTTTGCACTTCTTCCTTGTGAAAGTCTCTTCTGGCTTCTCACTTTCAAGTCAACTTTTGTCTTCAAAAATTGAAATGCTATGTCAATCATTATCTTTTGTCTTAATTCATGTTTTTTTTTTTTTTTTATTATTATGCTCAATATTTTTTTTCTCATTCTTTCACACTCAGTATCTCCTTGTTTCTTAGTGACTTTACTGCCTTGCTTTAGATGAAATGATTTAAAAAAAATCAAACACCCCCCCCACCCAAAAAGAAAAAAAAGGCAAAAACAACAAAGTTTAAGATCAATGAATAAATGTCTTGAAAGAAAACTTTATACAATGAAACGTTACTAAAGAGGAAACAATTACTAGAGAAATTAAATTTTATGAAAAAAAAAAAATAAAATAAAAAGGCAAATAATTTCCCATCTAAAATTTGGCAGGTGAAAAGTATTTGGGTTTGAATTGTAATAATGATTATCAACCCAAAATTCCAGTTTCAAGTTCATCATTCAAATATGTATGTTAATAGTAAGCCAGCTTCACATATTTGTTAGTTTAGAAAATGGGAAAGTTGACATGAACAAGATTGTGTGAAAGCTTTTATTAGAACTTCTCACTTCTGACACTTGGTTTGGTTTAGTTTAGTTTAGTGCATATCAATCTCAATGGGTCGTTTAATGCAGACATTTTTTTTTTCTGGTAATACTTTTTTTTGTCAAAAATCTATTTCTGGTAATATTTTTTCCCTCAAAAATGTATAGCTGGTGATAATATTTCTTCAAAAACGTATATCCGGCAACATTATTCTTTCAAGAAGAAAAAAAAAAAAAAAAAACGTATAGCTGGTAATATTTTTTGAAAATGTATTAACAGAAGCTTTGCTGTTGGACATAGTTTATAGTCATACCCAGGACGCGGATGCACGCCGTCGTCATACCCAGGATGAGATCTGGGTTTGGGGGGTGCTGTCTGATACTTGGGTTTGAACCATAAACCTCATGGTCTTCAGTCTAAAATCATAAAAGAATACAGAAAACTAAATGTTGGAAGAAGAAAAAAAGGATTTGCCTAATTCAAATAAAATCTTTTTCTATATATATATATATATATATATATATATATATATATATATATATATATATATATATATATATATATCAAACATTTCATCAAGAGGGAAAACCTGAAATTATTTTCTAAATTATTCTCCATAGTTTATTTTTTGCAATTGTCATTTTGTTTTGATTTCTATCCTGAAGAATCCAGTGATATGGCCCGAAGTCAAAGAAAATAAATTAACATTTTATTTGCTTTATTTCAGAAAAATCTTTTAAAGAGAAATTAAAATTTTCACATTTCTCAATTTCTGATTCCTCTCCTCAAATTTCTGAAAAATTAGAATTGAAGAGTGACTGAACAAGAAATTTTTTCTTATAATCCCTGTTCAATGACGTTCATTTCTTTCATAATTTTTGTGAATAAAATCAGAGTTTGGAACAAATTGAGCCAATCAACCAATTCAGTCAGGAAGAAAGATGTTTTTTTTGCTAAGTTAAAATCCAAGAATAGATTTAAAAAGAAATGCAGAGCAGCTACATTTCTGTAAAAGAAACCATTTTTAAGTGGAATAAATTGATGTAAAAAGAACAAATTTCCAGGGTCATAGACTTTTTGCTGAGTGGCATCAAATAACAAAGTTTCCAGTTTCTGCTATTATTCCTGGCAAATGTCTTTTACCAGAAAATAATTGATTTATATGCATGCAAAAAGAAGTGAAATATAAGTGGTAACATTGAAGACTATTCTGTACATACGATAGAAAACTCCCCACCTCTGACACGACATAGAATATTGATTACAGTAAGTAGCTTATCGATTCAAAATGTCTAAAATAAATAATTTTAAAATAATCAGGTCGAATTTATCAAGCAACATAAATTAACAGTCTTCAATGCTTTCATAAGAAATCATATTTTGCATGAATCACTTGAGGTGTTGGTTTTCTTCTGCATTCACTAACAATCATTTCAGTTTTGTTGTTTGGCATTTGTGTCATTAAATTTAAAAAAAAATAAATAAATAAATAAAAAAAGATTTTGAATTCAGAATAATAATTTGCATATCATTAAGCACTAAACAATTTAATGCCAAAATGGAAATAGACACTGTATTTGTTGCTGTCTTGAAATTGAGAAGAGAATGGGAAGAAACTGTAACAGTGGTAAATATAGAACCCCTTTTAATAATTCAGTCATGTGAAATATTTCCATAATAAAAGACAATTGAAGTTACTAATTAAAAAAAAATAAAATAATTTTATGATGGATTTTTTTAAATCCAGAAATTTGAAAATTAATATTTCAAGGTTTTAAATTTTAATTTCAATATCATGTCAGAGATGTTGATTTTCAAGTGTTTGGTACTGGTCAAAACTGAACTTGTGAAGGTATATTCACTCACACCATGTGGTCAGAAGTTGGGCTTGTGTTCTTGAGGAAAAACAGAACAAACATACATACATAATAACAATAAATAAACATGGTATGGTAGTTTTCGACAATTTTAATTATGTATTTGCATGTATTAGTGTGTGTGTTTTACATTACAATCATAAGGTTCATGTTATAGAAAGGAGTAAGTAACTCTGTAATATCACAAGTCATATCACAGAAGGAAGTTATACACATGCTGTCATCATGACAGTTCTCGGGTGAAGAGAGTGAATCTCACATCTCTTGGCAGGATGTCCATATTTCCAGCAGTTGCATGCTGGGAGGAATTTTACTATTTTTTAAAATTTTTAAATGAGATTTAAATTTTATTTTATTTATAATTTTGATCATTATTATTTCATATTTGATTTTCATTTATAACAACAACAGTGCTCCCACAAACTTCAAAACCAGGATTAAAAATAAGTAAGAAAAATGTCGTCAAGCTCTGGATTAGGGAGCTGTGATATGCTAATTTTTGTACAAGAATTACATGCCCCTCATTTTCTAACTTATTTAAATGTTGATACCCAACCTCAATTCTGTTGCTGTTGAATTTCAAGACAAACAAAGCAAAAGAATGGAACTGCTATTGAAGTGTAAAAGGAGGCTGTTAGTAATTCCCTTACAGCATGCAAAGAATGGAACTATTTATTGTACATTTGTCTTGATTTAAACAAAGAATGGAACATTGCATAAAAGGCTGCTAGATCATACTGCAAAGAATGGCAATGAAAAAGGACACTACACAAAGAATGGACACCCTAAAAGGACACCCTAGAATTCCCTTACAGCATGCAAAGAATGGAACTATTGCTATTGTACATTCATAAAAACCTGTTAGGACTTTACAGCATGCAAAAGAATGGAACTAAGCATAAAAGGACACCCTAATTCCCTTACAGCATGCAAAAATGGAAATGGACCCCTAATTCCCTTTACAGCATGCAAAGAATGGAACTATTGCATAAAAGGACATTAGACCCTAATTAATTTTACAGCATGCAAAGAATGGAAAGGACACATTCATAAAAGGACACCCTAAGCTAGACCCTAATTCCCTTACAGTATGCAAAGAATGGAACTATTGCTATTGTACATTCATAAAATTCTTTGAACAATCAAAAAAATGCTTCCAACAATTTTTTGGCTTTAATTATGCAATATTCTGTCTTTAAATTAAGTGTACCATTGGTATGACAACATTAGAAAGTTTATGTATTAAAACACCGAATGAAGTATTTGCAGAACATCTCTTATAATATTAAAAATAAGTCCATTGAGTATCGATAATAACCCAACTTTGCACAATTTGATTTGACATGACCAAGGTATTGAAAAATTTGGAAAAGTGTGTCCTACTGTGATTCTTAAGGCCAAAATTTGAAGCACAAATTTAGTTACAGATAGGAACATGCATGTTAGTGGGGGGTGGGGCTGAGGAAGCATCAGGTTTCTGTACCTGCTTTCTTATAATACAGCTTTTGCACCCTGTCATTTTCAAACTAGTTCACACCATCATGGACTGAACTATACCACTGTTTCTTATCAGACGTTGATGACTCCCATGTATTGAGGGGTAACTTGCAGGCAATTTAGCCTTTCTTTCAGAGTGTCCTTGTAGCATAGGAGAGGCCTGCCCCAGCAGTGGCCCCCTTTCACAGATTTCCAAGAAAAGATTTGCTTTGAAAGCCTGGGGACTGCCATCATGCATAGAATAGAAAACATCTTTTAGCTATGTGGAAACAACAGACTGGCAAGATTCTGGATGAATTTCTTTGAGAATTATGGAAACTAAGAAAAGAATGCAATATAAAAACAGTTTGGGTGGAATAGTATCTTGAAGAATTGACTTGTAATACTTTTATCAACAGCGTGATTTTCCCCTAATATGTCAATGTCTTTTGAAGAGAAAGACAGATTTATAAACTGCCTACAACCAGGCTTATTCCTTGGACCAAGCTCAACCAACATGTCAGCCAATGTTCAGGCTATTGCGATAGTGACGCCTGAAGTTAAAGATAAGGATTCTCAGGATGGTCAGCAACAAAAGGCAGCTGTAGTTGCTCTATTCCATGCAACAAGGAAGAAATTTTTATATCAGAAATAAGTGCTAAGTTTGCAATGTGACCTGCTATACATGCAGAAACATTTTTCCAAATTGTATAGATTCAAATTGTCACCAAGAACTACTGCCATATATCACCCTACCTTACTTCTAATTTTCCTCCAGGTTGTAGTGTAGTGTACTTCCTGCTCTTCCCTACTACTGTGACAATGGACTACTCCTATTTATAAATATAGCAAGTAGCCACATTAGAGTAGGATTTGAGTAGTATTTGATTTATTCAAGTTTTTCTGTTCAATGTATGAGTTTTTAATAAAGATCTTTTTCCCTACCTAGTCTTCTGTTCCTTCAAAACTTACTACAGCCTTCCTAATTCTTGGCTATTTTGAACAGACAATATTACAACATTGCTGCTACTGGAGTTTTTGTAAATGGATACAAATTAAATGCACCAACTGTGATTCATAGAGCATGGATAGCTTCAGTGAAACTGTCATGAGAAAAGTTAAATCTGAAGATTTACTAATATTGCAAAAATTAATATTTGTGAAAAAAAACTAATGTTACATTAAAAGTGAATGGATTAACTTATCCATCTTCCACTGTTAGAATTTTAAAGGATTTGTGTTGCAACTGAACTTGTGTAACCACTACCACAAATAAATGATGTAGTTAATATTCCTACTAAATATGTCTTTTCTACATTTAACTTAAAAGTGCCTATCATCAGATACCAGTTATGGAGTCCAATAAACAATCTCCAGCCTTTGAAGCAAATGGTAAACTTAATCATTTTTGTCGGATACCATTTGGGATCATGAATAAAGTTACTGCCTTCCAACAATTAATGAACAAGCTAACAGATTCTGTCTATATTTCTTAGATGAGGTATTATTTACGTTATTCAGACTATTTTCCTCATCTTTGTCCTCAAGGACACATGGCACAGTGGATAAAGGTGTTGGTTAGATCCAGTGACAGGACCCAAAGAGTGTGAGTCCAATACCCGGTTAAGGCAGTGGAGAAATTGGCAGGAGATAACTGATAACTGACATCCATCAAACATGGCACGTGGAACTAGAACAGTCTACCCCAGTGAGCGAAATAAAGGGTTCAGTTTGAAATTCCAACCACCTGAAGAAAGCTGGAGCATACAACGGCTGAAATGTTGTGATAAATATTGCGACAAAGATGAGGACAATAAAAATTGGAGAATATTTTCCCCAACTTAGATAACATTATGATTACTGGCCATACTAAAGCCGAGTAGAACAAATATGTTCAAAAGTTTTTGGGTGATTGTATAAAAAAAAAAAACGAAAAAAAAAAGGATGACCCTTAATGATGCCAAAACAGTAAAATTTCTTCCATTAATATTCTTGGTTTTTGTGTTGGAAATTGAAAATAAAGCCTGATCCAGAGAGGATGTGTCCAGTACAAGAATGGCTCAAAAGAAACCAAGATTTTCTAATATAATCCAACCAATAATAAAAACACGTTGTGAGAAAAAAGTCTACTCATTTAGATTTGGGTGAGGGAGCTGTGACATCCTAGTTTTTGTACACAAGTTAGATAAACCTCATTCTTGAACTTATTTAAAATGTTTATATTGGTGGCCAACCTCCATTTTGCAGTTGCTGAATTTTAAGATAAAGTGTGAGGCTGAGTGTTGCTTTGTTCATTAGAGTAACAAAGAAATTTGCTAGTGCCAATAATTTAGTTGGGTGAATCAGAGTCAGGAAACCCTAAAATAGGAGTTTATCATTAAGTCTTGCATATTGTGGGTGCTGGGGGATTTACTGACCCCATGGCTTGGAAAAATTACATATTAAAAATGAGAAAATTCAGTAGTAAACTTTTGAGCTTTATGCAATGCATTTCCAAACTAAAAGTACCAAGAAAAATCCTATATGATTTGGCTAAGTTGACATAATTTTATTCAGTAATACAAATCAGTGTTTTTCTAAGACCATATACAGTATGATTTAAGAAACTAATAATAAGCCTAGACGAGGTAAAGCAGGTTGTATCCACTGTAATACAAGTTAGGATAGATAGCAGCCAGCCATTGATTAAAGTAGGTACCATTCATAATTGGCAAAGTACATTATAACCATTTTGACACATTTTCTGTGAGAAGTCAAATTGAGTTGTTCTGTCTTCATGTATTCTAAGAGTAACCTTCAACTGATGCTCTGGTCAAGAATCTCCTGCCAATTTTTATGAATTAATTGAAAAATTAAATTTTTATTAAATATTCTTTCTCTTTCTATGAATTGTCCCATATCCAGTTCATGAAAAATTTAAGCAAATGAGACCAGATGAGATGAAGTGACAATTGAATCACTGCAATTTGAAAATAAAGCCATTTGATGAAAGTGTTAATGATTCAGCATCCAGCACAGAAATTAAATATGAAGAGATTGATAATGAATTTAATAACTGGCAAATGCTGAATTGAATCGTTCATTATTAAATTGCTGGTTTACTGCCACAGGAAATAAATGATACCCATTGAGGTACAGCAATGGATAGAGGCATGTTTGAATGTAATGATGCATTTATTGTTTGGGGATAGCAGAATCAAGATAAGAATTCATTTTATCCTGCAATAGTTTTACTTGAATGTGTGACAGCCAAATGAAAGCCAAAACGCAGGATATCTGTATATTAAATTATGACATTGAAGAAAAAAAAAAACAATTTTAAAACAATGAAAAAGATATCTTTTGAATTTTAAGGTATTAACATTTATTTTTTGATAATGTTCTCCCAATTCTATAGCCAAGAGCTGGTAGGACTAAAGAATGGAATAAATGATTGAGTCAAAATAGGCTAGGAACATTGAGACTTTGGGAAATGGGCACACAAAGTCATCTCCACAAGGCTGTGCAAGTGATTTTGAATTCTGTCAGGGCTAGAAAATGAGGTGAGAGCAATACAGTTTGGTTCAGATCTGAATCTTGTAAAGAAAGCCTGGTAGGAGGGGTCTGGTAATTTCTGAGGTGGTACAAAAGATGTGCCTGTGTGTATACACACATATATATATATATATATATATATATATATATATATATATAAAAGGCTCAAACACTAATATTTATATATATATTTATTACACACTGTAACACATCCAATATATATATATATATATATAATAATATAAAATGGCTCAAACACTAATATTTCATATATTTATAATTTATTACATTGGAACTGTAATCATATATCCATATATCATATATAGACCTACAAATTTTCCGATTTCTTTTGTTATTTATATAAATAAGCATATATAATACAACACAAAAAATATATATATTAACAAAATGTATATAAACAAAGAATATATATATATAATATTTACAGTTAGTTTATATATATTCTTGGGAAGACTGTTATATATATAATGGGTTGACTAAATATATATATATATATATATAGTCTCTGGATTATATATATATATAATCTCTACTATATATATATATTCTTCCACCAACCCATATTTATATATATATATATCCGCTTATATAAATTATATATATATATATATATACACAACACTTTTGAATTTGTTGGTCGGATGAATTGGATATTATATATATATATATATATATATATATATATATATATATATATATATATATATATATATATATATATAAATACTATATATATATATATATATATATAAATAGACCACATTATATATATATATATATATAGACTATAAACATTATATATATATATATATATATATATATATATATATATATATATATATAGACAAAATATATATATATATATATATATATATATATATATAGACCACAAATATTATATATATATATATATATAGACCACAAATATTATATATATATATATATATATATAGATATATATATATTATATATATATATATATATATATATATATATATATATATATAGATAGAGAGAGAGACCACAATTATATATATATATATATATAGAGATAGAGAGAGAGACCACAATTATATTATATATATAGAGATAGAGAGAGAGACCACAATTATATTATATGTATATATATATATATATAGAGAGAGAGAGAGAGAGACCACAAATATTATATATATACACATATATATATATATATACACACATTGACCACTAATATTATATATTACACACACATAAACATGTGATTGTATAAACCCTGAAGACAGCCCATTGGATTATAAATGGTGTATAGCATATGTGATATACCAATGCACAATCTCATCCATTGAGAATCCAAACATGAAAATGATATATATAGGATCCATGAAGAATGAATTTAAAATTAGGTGATGACAACACAAAAGCTCCTTCAATAATATTATAAATAGAATCAGACATCCCTATCTAAATATTTTTGGCATTTAAAAGAAACGTATAAAACACCAAAAGTAAAATAATAAATAGAACAAGAACTTGTAAAACCTGAGATGACCAATTCCCTTTGTGCCTACATAAAAAACTGCACATTAAGTTTCTAAAAAATGAAGATTTATTAAATCAAAGACATGAGATAATGTCTTTTTTTCCAACACTGACAAATATTTGCCTTAAGTAATTAGCTTAAAATTTTTTTTAAATTTTAAAGTCTATAAACAAGTTCAATTAAAGCAATAGGTTTAAAAAATTTTTTTAAAACCCAATCATAAAAAACCCTTTATGAAGTCATCAAAAAAACAAATTGTAGTTCAATACAATGTATTCATATACAAACAGCCCTTTTAGAAAAAAAATCTTTATGTATACAAATACAAATTTAACGGCATAACAAAAAGTGCCAAAACTCTATTGGTGAATTAGACTAGACGATATGTGTTAAATGGATGTCATCATTCACTTGAAAATAGGCAGCCTTACCCCACCTTGACCCAACCTCTTTTAGAAGGTAACTAATATGTTGATACAATAGTTGTCAGTGAAAATGTTAACCCTACCGCTCTTTATTAAAATGATTGTTTTTATCCGTTTCCATAGAAATTAATATTACAAATGTATATGCTTATTAAGCTCTATAAATTTCAAAATTTGTTATTCCAAAATTCACTTGAGGATGAAACAAAACTAGGTACATTAATTTCTATAACTGTTTTTAGCTTCTGTTTTTGAAACATGAGAACTCTTATGTAGTGATGGAATCATATTTGAAAAAAAAATAATTATAATATAGGCTCTACTTGTGTATTGAGCACTGTTTTTTAAAAATAAATAAAAAATACTGAAGAACTTTCGATTATTAACCTAAAGGTTCTTTCCTATTTTTCTATATATTTGCACACACATTATATATATATATATATATATATATATATATATATATATATATATATATATATATATATATATTGTTAGGTACAAAACCGTAATATTGCAAGGAATAGATACAAATTATTTCCTAAAGGCATTATGAAAAAAAAAAAAAAAAATAAGAGATGATAACACTTACAGAACAGACCAACCGGTTTCGTTCCGAAGCTCATCAGAGTCTACTAGGAACAATTTAACAATTATTGCAATATATATTAACTCACGCAAACACCCTACATACAATTAAAACATTAAAAAATGAAATGATTAATGGTATGAGGGAAAGAAAAAAAAAAATTCAAACCACGCAAATTTGCACAGTACAAAGGAAAAAAACGGGGGGGGGAGTGTGAGGGGAATGTATGATAAACACTAGAGTCTAATAATGTGAAGCCCAAGGAGACATAAAGCATAAATATATATAAGAAATGTACATAATGTTACATTGATTGCATAACTCCAAGTTTAATGCTTTCTGCATTCGTCAGGTGTGAAGTTTTGGGGGTCAACACCAGTTTTTTAATATTAGTTATGAGATTTTTTTTGTTAAGGTGGAATATTACGGTTTTTATTTATTTAAATGAATATTAGTTTAATTTTTGATTTGAATTTAGGCTCAGATTAAAATTTAAGATTGAAAATAAGGTTGTTAATAAGAATTATAATTTTAATTTGAAAACAGATGCTATAATGAAAAAAATGTTTTGAAAGAAATCAAGAGGGTAATTATAGTTTTCATGAAAATCAATAAAAAAATTTATTATTAATAATCTTAAAAGTATTGATATTAATAATATTTAGTGACAAATAGAAAATATATGTATTTGTATATCATTGCTCACTTGTTCATCTATCTATATTTACACATTTGATTATATATAACATTTCAAAACAAAAAATTCACATCTGATGAATGCAGAAAGCATTAAACTCAGTTGTAACATTATTTATATTTATTTATATATATAGTTCAACTTGATGTCTGAGGCTAAGTTCAATCCCAACAGCCATTTTATAGGGCAAAGAATCTCATTGAAGTGAAACTGCTCATCATAATTGGAGAAATTTTAAAGTCTGCTCAGTGATGAAACATTAATAGCTTGTTTTTTTTCCTATTGAACTTAGACCAAGATAAATATATTTACCTGGCCTCCCAAAAGAAGGCTGGACGTGACACAAGGTTGTTAAAGATACCGGAACAAGGAATGTGATATTCATGCTCAGAATGTTATCAGAAAGAGCAATACAAATGCAGAAGAACGTACACCTGTGTTTTATAGACTACGCAAAGCCATTCGACAAAGTACTCCACAAAGATCTGTTGGAGTTGCTCAGCAACCTTGACATATTCAGACATTAGACTAATCAAAAACCTCTATTGGCAATATACTGCTTGCATAAAGGTAAAAAATGAGTTCAGCATATATACAAAAATAGAAACAGGCGTAAGGCAAGGATGGGTCTTCTCACTGGACCTATACAACCTAGACAGCGAGGCAATTCTGAGAACTGGAAAGCCTACCAGTATTCATCAATGGTGGCTACAATATTAACATAAGAGACGCAGATGACACTGCTGAGAGACACGAAAAGAAAACCACAAAACCTCCGACAGAAGGTAACGAATGACAGCAAGAAGAAAGGACTAAGTACAAACTACAAGAAGACAGAATGCAGGGTCATCAGCAAAAAGGTAATCCCGAAATACGATTTACAGGTTGGAGACACTAAAATCAAGCAGGTGCGGAAATTTTATTATCTGGGAAGTATTCTGACAGAGGATGGTAAGTGTGACGCTAATATCTGAAGATGTATTGCGATGTCCAATGACACATTCCAAAAGCTAGGCTGAGTAATATAACGTTGGGAGCACCATATGCATACTTTGGGCCAAGGTCAAAAACTGGTTTCTGCCCAGCCCCCACGACCACTGTCAGACTGGCAATGGTATTACACTGACACAATGTCTTTAGTGCAATGAGGAAGGTAAGAGGTGATGTCAGCTGCCAGGCTCTGGTCATATAGACTTTTGGAGGTGGACAGTTTCATCTGCATATTTACTAATCATCAGAATTTTTCTTGGCAGATTGTTAATATAAATCTGAAAGATTAGGACTGAGGTGAGAAAACACATTGAGAACAAAGACAGACTGAATTTGTAATCAGTTCAGAGAGTGAACATCATCATAATAGTTGTGATAGTTTGACTATTTTAGCCCAAAACTATGGCAATGAAGATAAGAAAACCAATTCTTACCTCAAAAATTAATTTGTGTTCTGTTCTGTTGAAAAAGAAAATCAAAATCAGATTGGGTTGATTTTAGTAGGCCTCAAAATATGGTAATTGGTTGTTTCTCGACCAATCACAACACTTCTTATGCTAAGAAGGCTACTTTGAACAACAGCAGGATTTCTCAGTTCTTCATGGATGAAGAAGGTAATTGTACATTGTGAGATTTTGATATACATTTTTGATCTACACCACCTATATTTTTTTTTACTTTGTGACACTAATTTGGAATTATGAACCTTGATTTTAGATTTTGGGATCTGAATATCCCATTGCTATTTTCTCACAGAAACAAAAGTTTTTTTTTTTGTTTTTTTTTACAGCTTATAATAATATATTTTATAACACTGGGAGAGTTGATTTTTCTGTTAAGTTTTCTTTTGTCTATAAGCTGGTAAAATGAATCTGGAGAGTCAGTAAGACGACAAAGTAGAATCCAAAACCAATGTTAAATTCTGTGAAAATGCTGTCAGAAATGCTTCCATACTAAAGTTTTTATGTATCTACCATTTCTGGTTATCTTGTGATCTGAGAATTTGTAAGCTATAAGAGAAGTTCCAAAAATTCACACCTGATGAAAAAGTATAAAAAAAAGAAAAATACTTCTCTCTTTCTGTTGATAAATTCCTTGAGCTATTACAGTTTCACGTATATTTTTGATGAACGTCTTTTTGAAAAAATAAAATCTACATCTACTAGTACTTCTATTCAAATTTATATCAGGTGGCAAAAGACCATCCAAGAAAATTCATTTTGAGAATTTCTGTTTCAACAATGCAGTCTGGTGATCTTGTGCTTGTGCAAATAAGACGAAGCAGTGGGGACACTAAGTTACACCATTATTTAAAAATATATGGCAATGTTTAACCCTTGGATCTGAAAACAAAAAGTAAAATAAAACATGTCAAAAGGATGGTTTTTCTCTAGACACTGCTATTATTGCCTATTGCTCTGTTGGCAATGTTTGTTTTAAGAAGCTATGGCTAGAATTTTAATAAGAATGTTACACACTATTTAGTTGTTAGATTATTTACAAAATTATAGAAAAAAATATATGAACGAACTACAATGCAATATTTATCATTTACCATTTTATGAAGAAATATGAAAAGATAATTTTTATCCATAATTTAATAAAGAGGCCTAAACATGAAAATTTAAACACATAATGACGTTAATAGTAAATCTTAAAAAACGATAAAAAAAAAAAAACGAAAAAAAAAAAAAAACGATAAAAAAAAAAAAACGATAAAAAAAAAAAAAACGATAAAAAAAAAAAAAAACGAAAAAAAAAAAAAAACGATAAAAAGAAAAAAGAAAAAAGGATTTTCGGAGTTTTTCCTTCAATTTCTATAACTAAAAATTCACTGAAATATGTTGACAGCATCTCTTTCTGTAAATTCATTGTTTTAATTTTAGGCAAATACACAAAATTATTAATGAACATGAGCAAATTAGGCGTTTTTTGTTGAGCAACACAATCTACATAAAATACTTTATTAATGAATATGTGTGGTGTGTAGGAATTTACAAAGATATTTGCAAAGTTTGACCTCCAGTGAAGCTCTGTAAGTAACCCATCAGCCTTGGTGCTGACAGTTTACTAACTGATAAGAGAGAGATTTGGTATGTTGAATAGGTATGTAGGTGTTTCTTCTTGATAAAATCTGTAGGCAGTTTACTGTTTTCCGTAAGTTTTACAGTTTGCATCATTTGAGTCCATGTATTTTAAATTGACTCATGAACATACAAGACTCCATGAATCATGGCCTTTATATTAAGCTTCTTAAAAGTGTGACACACATAAGAATTTTAGATATTAAAAATGTGACTTAACATTAAATCTACTTTAAATTTAGATATATTTCTGATCACATTGTGTCAAGTGTTGAATCATGTAGATCATGATGAACATGTATCAAGGGACATTATCTGTGACTGAAAGTTTAATGAACCTTGTGCATATAAAAATAATCAAGTTCTGAAAAGAAAGGATATATCAGAAAATGTCCTTTTGTGTTTGTTTATTCTTTTATACTTAGATTTCCTGAACCAATGACTGTAATTTTGAGTTAACAATGCAAATATATGGGCCGTCTTGGATAGCAGGTGTCCAACTACGGTATTTGAAATAAGATGGCTTCAAGACTTCAATGGTTATGAGCAATCTTTAATTAGGGAACAGTTCTCTGTTTTGATGCTCCCCTTTGTGATAGCATCAGTGCCTACCAAGAAAGACTTCCTTATTAGACTGGGGAAGGCTGATATATCATCTAATATTTAAATGGTACACTTCATAGAAATGCATGAAGAAAAAAATGAAAGTATTTTTAATTTTGGGAAAGAAGGGAAGAAAACAAAGTACAATCTTTTACTTGAGACATTATTCTTTATCTTTATTTCCGGCAATTAAATCAGGGCAATACTTGTCCTATCCTACAAAATTGGTGATATGTAGAAAATTTCCATCAACAATTTGGTCATCATTAGCCTTGGAAAAAATTGGTTTGCAATGCACATATTAATCATGAATTCTGTATTGTAGATGTGTGAAATATATTGAAATTTAAGCTGAGTTTTATCAGTCTTTGTATAGCAACTAAATTTAATGAAATTGGCTTTCAATCTGGACACATGATGCAAAAAATCTTGGAAACTAGATTTGTGCAGAAAATGTGGAACAACAACACATGCAAAAATCTTAATGCAGGTATTGGTAATTTGATAAACAAGTTTAAAGATATTGTCATTTAATGGCTGAAATGAATAAGATGCTCCTTACTTGTTATGCAAATAAGTCCTAATTGTTCGCACAATTCAGTGTTGATTTAATAAAAAAGAAGCTGCAGGAATAATCCAAGATATTTTTTCCATACATGCTCACACGTCATTTAACTCAGAAACAAAAACTATCAAAAATAAATGGCAAAAAAAAGTCTATCAACTCAGCTATATACCTTCAGATCCCTTACTTTTGGTTTTCACTCATAATAACCTGACATATATTTGCACCAAGATTAGTTTATTGAAACATGTCAGGAGGGTGTAGGGTCAATTTTTCATTACAGATACTCATTGTTATCTGGAGTTGGCTGATTTGAACCATTTTAGCTTGTAATGATCTTAGCAAACCAGAATTACTTATAATATGTCAGATGTTGTGATTCTATAGGAAGAAAACCAATACTGATGAGGCACAGTTTTTGTGTTTGTATTGTGTAACAAAGATATAGAATCACAAATACAAAGTGAAAAACTCCACAAGAACAATATATCTATAGCAGTGGCAGCATACATTAGCTTCCTGCTGAAGATTATGTGAAACAGGTTTATGGTGAAGACAATGAGAGTGAGGTTCAGTTTGTAAACAAAACCAATGAGGAATCATATTGTCATGTTGCTGTAGAATTGTACAATGATAGCTGGATAAATCTTTCATGTGATGAAGATATTTCTGGCAGGAATGCTACTGTCAAGTATAAATTCTATTAAATAACATATTGAGAATGAATTTTGGTAAACTTGGGAGATTGATCAGATGTATTTGATTTTGAGATAATTGCTGCATTTCATAGTTTAACATGTTTTTAAATCATTTCACCCAAAGCAAGGCAGGAATGCCACTAGTAGGGGGGGGGGCTACAGAGAGTGAAGGTGAGAGAAAAGATTAGGTATAGAAGTGGGGGAACAGGGAAAGGATAAAAGCTGAACATGCAGGAGAGAACCAAAGAGATGAATGCAGTTTAACATGGCATTTTCTTGCTCGGATGAAAGCATTGATGCTGGTTTTCACCCAAGAGGAGACCTCAACATTTATGAAGAGGAGACCTCAACATTTATGAAGAGGAGACCTCAACATTTATGAAGAGGAGACCTCAGCATTTATGAAGAGGAGACCTCAACATTTATGAAGAGGAGACCTCAACATTTATGAAGAGGAGACCTCAACATTTATGAAGAGAATCATTAAAAACTGCATTCCAAGGGACATCATGAAGGAAGTCACAGAACAGGTATATTGATAACAAAGATATTCTGTTGGTTGGAGGTTCTTGGCTGGTAAGGGAACGGAAAGTGATGTTTACAGACACTACTGCATGATCAAAGTTGCCAAGAGGGCAGAGCTATGGAGTACGACATGAGTCTGGGATACATGTAAAAAAGAAATCTGGAAGAAAAGTGTGTCCATCAGGATTAATGGAGAAATGTGTGGGGAAGTCCACCTGAGAGACCGAGAAGTTAAGGGTTTGGATTTCAGTGGGATCAGTGATAGGGTATTTAAACCACCTAACAAGGTGGTCATTAAAGTCACTAGACACAAATATATTTGCAAACAGCTTTTGGGAGATGGCCTTGTCTATATTATCAGAAATACTATTTAGCATGCAGCAGTCATGAGAGGAAGGGAAATGATAGAGAAAGAAGAGATAGTGAACTGAGTTGTTGAGAGAGAGGGAGACACATCTAAAAGTGGTGTGAAGACTCAAAAGAGAGTTCTCCTAGCCAATGGATGATGTTCATATAAACTCCCAGGCCATGCATGTGAACATTAGAGTTCTTCCTAAAGAGAAGAAGATAGCCAGGAATCAAGAAATCAGAAGAGAGGATTGAAGAGTTAAGATTAATTTCAAAGAGAGCTAAAAAGTTTGGAGACTTTTTGACGAGGAAAGATTCCACACTTCAGAAGTTGGTACAAAAACCATGAATGTGGGCTGAAGAAAGGTTGAGGGGTGTAGGGGGTTTTTGTTGAGTTGGTTTAGTTTTATATCTTTGGTAGCTTATAGTCATGGTGTGTTGTTTTGGTAAAGAAAGTTCTAGGGTAGTAGCAGCAGTCGGTTGACTGATATTAAATATACAGGAAGGGAACTGGTACAGACTGCAACATAATATGGTGACTGGATTGCCTACCACAGGAACGTGCAGGGACAGTCTTCCATGTGTGACATAGAACTGCAAAAACCCTGATATTATGAAATGATCAGACCAGCCTCTCAAAATGCTACACAAAAGTTTTGTCTCCTAACTATCAGTCAGGAACAGTAACTAGAAAATTGTCAACTCAGTACCCTCAGTATGAAGAGACGTTGACACCATCAAGACACATCACAAAAAATTCATGACAGCACCACTATTACAGCCTGAGAAAAGGAGAGACACCAGGAACCCCTTCCTAAACAGGAAACAAGCCTCTTCTTCTGTTCAAGAGAACAGGGAGGAGTACAGACTGGGTGATAGGAAAGTCTATTTACTTCTATTTGATAAAATTGTGGTGACAAAGGAGAGCAAAATTAAGCACTGAAAGTATAATTACGTGTATGAGGAAAGCTAAAAGTCAAGATATCTACAAGATGGGCAGTTATGGAGAAGATAGGGAATGGCAGTATTATTACTCAAGCTGGACTGATAGAATCATTAACATTGGGCTGTTTTGGGTACCTCTAAGATTTTGACAGATTTTGGCATACTGGTCTGCTTTACAAAGGTTATATTTCAAGAGGAATTTTTTATCTGAATCATTCTGAATTAATTTACATTCTATAAAATTTACTGACATTGAGGGTAAAGTAAACAATTTGCATTAATGCAGGTATCCCCCAGCCCAAGAACTCTATCCTGCAACCAATGTTGTTCCTTATTTTCATTAGCAATCTTCCTGATGTCATCATTTATGAACTTGGTATGTAGCCTGATGTCACAACTATTTACCCCTGTCTTAATGGTAAGTTTTATTAGTTCTGCAAGTCAAATTGGGCAGCTGACTTTTTAAAAAAAGGCCTACAATCTTGTTAATTGGGACAAAAAATGGCTTGTTAATTTTAACATCTCCAAAACAAAACCATTCCCTTTTTGTTGCAACCTAGGGAAGGTTACTGAATAGAATAATCACATGAAGGTTGGTAAGGAATGATAATACTTAGGACAAGAACAACACATATAAGATTCACCAGAAGTGTTATTTCAGGTTGCTGATAAAATTGCTCAGCTTACCCAAAAATTGATGGTTTTTATGACCTTTACTAACTAAATTTTGTGATCAGCCAAGATCGTAAACTGATTTTTTTTCCAAAAATGAGTAATTTCAGTACAGCAAAAATAGTAGCTAACCATGAAAAAGCAAGGTCATTTTGGAATTAGCACCATCAAATTAGCTAAAAAATGTGTATCTTGGCACCAAAAATCATGTTGGCTAGTGTTATTGGCCATCTCTACAGGCTTGAAATACATTAAAATATCTGAACAGATTAATGGGCATCTTTTATGTGTAGAAACTATTGTTTCATTTAAACAGCCAAATTTGCCTATAAATGTGACAAGGTCTTGTTTTTCCTTTTATAAACTAAGAGGTGAAATCTATTTTTTTATTTTGATTTAACAGAGCAAAATAAAAACTCATAATAATCAAAATTGATATTTTGTTCAGAGAAACATTTCAATTGTAATCATTCATTTTTATATAAAAATCTACTTTTTGTGTAAAAATCTTTAAAGCAAGGAATAATATCAAAAATATTTGTTTTGGAAAATCTTTTATTCAAAGAAATAGTCACTAATTTAAAAATGGCAACAAGGATATCCACTTAGGTTAGTTTCACTTTCACAATCCAATAAAGTCTTATATTGTCTAACATTAACTCACTAATCATCCATTTCCTTTTGTTGTTCTGAAATGCAGCTAAAAGAAAATAAATTTCCTTAGTCTGCTTTTGATGGTAGCGTAAAGTGGAAGGAGTTTTAAACCGTCAAGTAATTTAGCATTTTGCAGGAAATACATTCATGACTAAAATTTTTTTTAAATGTCTCTACACACGTTTTATTTGATGAAGTATATACTCATAGTTTTTCTTCATTCAAAGTAACATTGACAAGATAAATGAAACATTTTCTAACAATAAGTAACAAGGGAGTGAAAAAAATCAAACTCTTAAAAAAAAAAAAAAAAAAAAAAAAAAAAAGTAACAATGATTGGTTTATTGACTATGATTCTGGAGGAATATCTGAAGGTCCCTAACATTGTTTTCTAAGACAATTTGCAGTAAGCTACTCAACATCAAATTAGATACTAATAGTTTTTTTTGTAGTTTGAATTGCCCAGTAGCCAGAAAAGCTAAACCTGATCAAATTCAACCATAAGAATACTGAAAGTCAACAATTAAACAATTGGAGTCTCAAGAAAATACCATTTATACCAGCATATTAAATTCTACAAAAAAAAAAAAAAAAAAAAAGTATGCTCACTCACAAGACTGGGGTCAACCCATGGTATTGTTTTTGAGCACTTTTCAACAGCTAGGCCGATAAAGATGACAACTCCTTGACATGGTAAAATTCAAACCTGGGTCTCATCGCTGTAAAATGAACATTCTAACCACTTAGCCATGCACACATATGCCCTATTTTAATACAGATCTATCATGATAGCTCAGTACACAACTTCAAGATCAAAGTCTATGTTATGAGCTATGAGAAGTGAATTGCTAAAAATCAATCATTAATTTCTAATAATAAAAAAAGACTTTTTTTTAAAATCAATCATTCTAAATTAATTTACATTCTATAAATGTTTACTTTATCCTCAATGTCAGTAATGACAGCAAAATAAAAACCTTGTTTGCGCTAATTTTACTCTGTTTCTTAACTTGATAGAACCTGACATTTTTCTGCATTTTATTAATAAAATATGTCCAATTACAATGACATCAGCATTAGGGTCTGGAGATATTGATCAGGTTGATAAGAAGAGAATTTTATTCGATCTACAGATATTTGTTATTTTATCAAAAGCCCACATTCATGATGAATACAAATAATAGAAGAATGATTTGTATAAGTCAAGTATGCATTATTCTTTCTGGAAGTAATAGAGAGCTTATGTAACTTGAAGTAATGGCAGGTAAGATGTTGACATTCCACAATACTTCAAACAAAAGGTTAGGAAGTGTTATATTACTTGCCAAGAGAATAAACATCTACCATCAGGTGGATGGGCACCTCGAGGCGGAGTAGTGGTTAGCAAGCTTGTCTCGCTAGAACAATTATGACCGAGTAGTGAGTTCGATCCTCACTGGGTGCCCCATACTTTTGGCCTTGTGCCACATCTAAGCTACACTTGAAAAATCACTTTACCACCAGATGGATACTAGAAGAAAGGTTTATTGTACACAACAGGTACAATATGAAATACGGTACATTTGTACACACAGGTCAATCTAGTAGGGAGGGCCACTAACTGGAAGAAAAGGAAAAAAAAGAAAAAAAAGAAAGAAAAGGAAAAAGAAAGAAAAGGAAAAAAAAAGAAAAGGAAAAAAAAAAAAAGAAAAAAAAAAAAAAGAAAAGGAAAAAAAAAAGGAAAAAAGAAAAAAGAAAGAAAGAAAAAAAAAAAAAAAGAAAAAAAAAAAAAAAAAGAAAAAAAAAAAAAAAGAAAGAAAAGGAAAGAAAAAAAAAAAGGAAAAAGAAAAAAAAGAAAAGGAAAAAAGAAAAAAGAAAGAAAAGGAAAAAGAAAAAAAAAGAAAAAAAAAAAAGAAAAAAAAGAAAAGGAAAAAGGAAAAAGAAAGAAAAAAAAGAAAAAAAAAGAAAAAAAAAGAAAAGAAAGAAAAGGAAAAAGAAAAAAAAGAAAAGGAAAAAAAAAAAAAAAAGAAAAAGAAAAAAAAAAAAAGAAAAAAGGCAAAAAAAAAAAGAAAAAAAAAAAAAGGAAAAAGAAAGAAAAAAGAAAAAAAAGAAAAGGAAAAAAAAAGAAAAAAAAAAAAAAAAAAAGAAAAGGGAAAAGAAAAAAGAAAGAAAAGGAAAAAAAAAAAAAGAAAGAAAAGGAAAAAAAAAAGAAAAAGAAAAGAAAAAAAGAAAGAAAAGAAAAAAGAAAAAAAAAAAGAAAAAAGAAAAAAAAAAAGAAAAAAAAAGAAAGAAAAGGAAAAAAAAAAAAAAAGAAAAAGGAAAAAAAAAAAAGAAAAGAAAAGGAAAAAGAAAAAGGAAAAAAAGAAAAAAAAGAAAAAAAAAAAGAAAGAAAAAAAAAAAAGAAAGAAAAGGAAAAAAAGAAAAGAAAAAAAAAAAAAAAAAAAAAAAAAAAAGAAAAGGAAAAAAAGAAAGAAAAAAGAAAAAAAGAAAGAAAAGAAAAGGAAAAAAGAAAGAAGGAAAGAAAAGAAAAGGAAAAGAAAAGAAAAAGAAAAGGAAAAGAAAAGAAAAAGAAAAAGGAAGATGAAGAAATCATCCAATGAGACACTTTTCTATACTTTCTTTCTGACTGAAACAGAATTTTAGTAAGGAGTGTTATATTCCATGCTAAGGGAATATAAACATAATACCAGATGGATACTAGAAGAAAGGTTTATTGTACACAAGAAGTACAATATGAAATACGGTACAGTAATACACACAGGTCAATCTAATAGTGAGTGCCACTAATTGGAAGGTTGGATGTATTTGCGTTGTCTCGCTCACTTTCCCCTCAAGTCTCTCATAGATAGTTGCCTTTATAGGTACTTACTACCTATTGTGTAATCATTCATGGGCGTGACTGGTTATTCGATTACCCCAGGAAGGAAACCCTCATCAATACTGGAAAGAGGGATAACTGTTAGTCAGCCAGAGAAACCAATTTTTCTGAAAGATTGTTTTATGAAAAAGATTTAATTTTCAAGCAAAAATAGCACTGGCTGCTTGCACAATGAATGCAGAAAGTTTCTTCATAAGGAAGTGGTTAATATTACCATTTAATATTCAGAATAACAATCTTCAGGATATACAGTCCATTACTCTACCATTGAGCTTAATCCATATTGAGAAACTCTCTTCAAAATGAAAAATTACAGTGTTTGAGAGAAAAGTTAAATAATTTCCAAACATGTTTGAATGGAGAATTGTTCCTCAAAACTGTCAATCAAAAAGGTTTGTAATACATCCGTCTTCAGGGAGAGTTAAATTCATGCCTTTAAGTATTAATGATTAAGAACCATGAACAGAAATTCAATCAGTTCAGATTATGTTTTTAGAGTCACAAAACAAGTCTACAAGTTGTCTTTCTAATAGAGTTAGTTTTCTTAAATGGTCAGCTGTTTATTCCTGATATCCAGACAAGAACTTGCTTTGACATTTATCTAAAGAATTAGCAAACTGGCAAATAAAATGAATTCTTTGAAAACCAGATTTTATCAGCCTTAAACAAATTAGAAAGGTTTATTTTTCAAAGAGTTTAGACAGTGTGCAAAAAGAAAATATAAACCTACAATCTCCTTAAGAAAAAGAAAGAAAAAGATAAAAAAATATGCCAAGCTTATAACAATGATGAATTAAATCAAAATGAGACAAATAAAATCTCAGTACATGACATTCAGCCTGACATTGTTGAATAAGCATTCTGTATAGGAGTTAAAAGTTTATGTTCTGATCCACTGACCAAATAGAATTTCTTTGATGAGGTACTTCTTCATTGGGCTGAGATTTGTGCATCTTTTTTTTTTATATTCTTTTTCGTACGTACATAAACATATATAAGATGGCTCAATTTTAAATATTTAAGAAAATTTTTTAATACACAAAATTGTGTTATTCAATATATGTACACAAAATGTAAAAATTCTGTAATAAATTTCAACCTTTAAAACAGAATTTTTCCATCGTTTTGATATACAGGAATTTATAAAACACACACACACACACACACGGCCACTCGTATTCGAAGATACCCATTTACTAGGGTGGCTAGCCAATCCCCATTGCAGACGCTCGCTCAGGCACATTTATGTTTGCTCAAGGCCCACAGAGTCCACCTGTGGTTTATACTGCAATTATGTTGAGCAGACCTTAGTTACAGATTCTGGGAGAGAGCATGTTATCTAGTGTGATCAACAATTTGAACAAGGCCAAGCCCTTGGCCATGATGACTTTTGTGCTGGCACAGCTATCAATGACCCTCAAGAGTTCTGTCTACCTGATTTCACTCACAAGGCTTGGGTCAACCTGTAGTATGGTTTTCAGGTACTTTTCAAAAGGTGCTGCACACTGGGATTGACCTTGATTCATTCTAATAACATCAGGAAGTCTCCTTCCTGGACAAATCGACCATGGTGAGATTTGAACCCAGGTCTCATGGTCAGAAAGTGAGAATGTTCTAATTACTTGGTCACGTGCCCATAAACACACATTTGTCTTTAATATATATATCTTTAAAAATTCACTACAAAAATAGCCATTTTGTTTCAACTCTTCTGGTGTCTTCTCATGTGATGGTGTTGAATGAAGTATAATGAATTTTAAATGATTCAAATCAACCAAGCACCCCTTAATAGGGGAAACACTCTTACATAAGCTAATGCAAGTATATGAAAATTCAAAATACTTGAAAATGAACATTGGTTATAATTATTAATGACTTAATGTTAGTGTTAGACTAAAATAGAAATCATTCTAACTGATTAATTATAACTTTACTATAAAAATGGAAATAAAAATTACCAATTTCAAATTTAACTTGTATTAAATTTAAAATAATATAAAATTCTTTAAAAATCGAAAAGACAAAATCTCAATTAGAGCAAAAACTAATGTAAAAGGAGATACAAATATTGCAACAACTTTGATACATTTGAAGTGATGATATGGGCAGGGAAAGAAATTTAGCAAATGAAAATACATACACAATCATATTATCATATACAAACAGACATATTTACAGATATAACATGAAAAGAACAGGAAATAGATGTCCACAACCAAAAAAAAAAAAAAAAAAAAAATATATAATATATAATATATATATATATATATATATATACACACACACACAGATATGTGTGTGTATATATATATATATATATATATATATATATAAAATGTGTGTATATATCAGGTCACTCCCATAAGTTCTGTCTGAATTTTGAATAAAGAAAACAAGTGACCAAATGTTACATTTAATTACAGATTCAATCAACAATGTATTTTCCCTGATTATCTATGACTTCCTTCCATCTATTAACACGCTTACTAATTCTTTTGGCTTTGATTCGAAGAACTCACAAATGTCAGTTTTAACCTCTTCCTGTTTTACAAAAGCTGTTTCTTCCAAATGATTCTGTAAGCTACGAAACAAATGGTAGTCTGAAGGAGCAAGATCGGGAGAATAAGGTGGATGAGAAATTTTCTCCCAACCAAGTTCTTTGATCTTTTGTGACGTGATTCTTGCCATGTGGGGTCGCGCATTGTCCTGATGAAACATCACCCCTTTTTTCGATTCACTAAAGCAGGTCTTTTTTTCCTCAAAGCTTGGTTCAAACGCTCTAATTGCTGACAGTATATTTGAGCATTAATTGTTGCATTAGGTGGTAAGAATTCAAAGTGGATTATTCCTTGGCGATCCCACCAGATTGAAAGAAGAACCTTTTGCCCATGAAGTTTCCTTCTTGGCTGTGGCTGGGTTCTTTCCTCTTTACCAAGCCACTGTCTACGATGCTTAACATTTCGATAAAAGATCCATTTTTCGTCACAAGTCTATCCAAAAAAGGTGAAACAAGTTGTTGAGAAAGGAGAGAAGAGCAGATGTCAACTCAGGATTTGAGGTTGTTTTCAGACAATTCATGAGGCACCCATTTTCCAAGTTGTTAAAGATGACAATGAACAGTTGTATGGTTTGAACTGAGAACCACTGCCAATTCCTCAACTGATAAAGCAGGATTTTCTTCAAGGGCTGCTTCAAGAAGCTTTTCATCAAACTCAACTGGACGTCCGGTTCGATCTTCATCTTCAAGGGTGAAATCTCAACCTCTGAATTTTGCAAACCATCTTCTGCAAGTTCTTTCATTCACACATTCCTCTCCATAAACTGAGCAAATGTTTCTAGCCGCTTCGGCTGCTGAGTTTCCTTTCTTGAACTCATAAAGCATTATGTGCAAAAAATGATTCTTGGGTACTTCCATGTTAGCAGGGTTTTAATCAAACAAAATTTAATTTTATTGTTCTCTGAAATAAAATTTGATCAATTTAAATGCATTTAAACATAAAAATAATGTTCAGCTCCATTAGACATTATAAAATACTCTTTAAATTTTGTTCATTTTAACAAAAAGTTAAAATTCGGACAGAGCTTATGGGATGACCTCATACACATATATATATATATATATATATATATATATATATATATGTGTGTGCATGTGTGTGTCTAGATATATGTATGTGTGTGTGTGTATATATATATATATATATATATATATATATAAGACAAAAGGAAAACTTACAAACATGTTTCATTCATTGACAGACTTTAAGGTAAATGTAAAGATTTTATTTTGCAATATTTATAAACTGACGTAAAAATATTAGGTCTCAAATTTTTTAAATTTAATTGATTAATATGAGTTTCAAATTTAAGAACTGATGAATACATTTTTCAAGTTTATGAATTGATGAATAAATATTGAAAAATAAATCCTTACATTTATCTTGATAAAGTCCATCAATGAACAAAACACATTGTAACAAAATGTCTTCTTTTCGTACTTATTCATTGTCTTTATACTGGTAGTTTATTCATGCCTTAATTTGTACACACACACAATTATGATACACTGCTTCTCATATGATTACTTTTTTAATAATTTTTGAGAACTACTAAAGAGATTCATGCAAATATCCTGCTCATTAAAAGTGTAAATATTTCATATATGTATATTATAATAGTCTACATGTCACTCTAATGATGTAAGCATAATAGTCTACATGTCACTCTAATGATGTAAGCATAATAGTCTACATGTCACTCTAATGATGTTTAATGATGTAAGCATAATAGTCACATGTCACTCTAATGATGTAAGCATAATAGTCTACATGTCACTCTAATGATGTAAGCATAATAGTCTACATGTCACTCTAATGATGTAAGCATAATAGTCTACATGTCACTCTAATGATGTAAGCATAATAGTCTACATGTCACTCTAATGATGTAAGCATAATAGTCTACATGTCACTCTAATGATGTAAGCATAATAGTCTACATGTCACTCTAATTAAGCATAATAGTCTACATGTCACTCTAATGATATAATAGTCTACATGTCATTCTAATGATGTAATATAATAGTCTACATGTCACTCTAATGATGTAAGCATAATAGTCTACATGTCACTCTAAATGTAAGCATAATAGTCTACATGTCACTCTAAAATAAGCATAATAGTCTCATTGTCTAATGATGTAAGCATAATAGTTACATGTCACTCTAATGATGTAAGCATAATAGTCTACATGTCACTCTAATGATGTAAGCATAATAGTCTACATGTCACTCTAATGATGTAAGCATAATAGTCTACAACTCTAATGATGTAAGCATAATAGTCTACATGTCACTCTAATGATGTAAGCATAATAGTCTACATGTCACTCTAATGATGTAAGCATAATAGTCTACATGTCACTCTAATGATTAAGCATAATAGTCACATGTCACTCTAATGATGTAAGCATAATAGTCTACATGTCACTCTAATGATGTAAGCATAATAGTCTACATGTCACTCTAATGATGTAAGCATAATAGTCTACATGTCACTCTAATGATGTAAGCATAATAGTCTACATGTCACTCTAATGATGTAAGCATAATAGTCTACATGTCACTCTAATGATGTAAGCATAATAGTCTACATGTCACTCTAATGATGTAAGCATAATAGTCTACATGTCACTCTAATGATGTAAGCATAATAGTCTACATGTCACTCTAAATACATGTCACTCTAATAAGTAATAGTCTAAGTCACTCTAATAGTCTACATGTCACTCTAATGATGTAAGCATTATAAATTTTATTGAATTTTTGAAGTTCCACAGTAGCTTAATTACAAGAAATACATTTTGTTAGAATAATAAAAGTTATTAAAGAACATTTACAAAGGTTATAAAGTATTTTAAACAAATCTTTAAAACCTAACAGTATTTTAAAGTTCATTTTTGCTGATAAATTTCTGTCCACCAATATAAAACTTCATGGTTAAGCAAACAAGCTCAGGTATCTTTGAAACCTATTTAGTAAGTTGTAATCTTAACAGCATCTGAAACTTGACATGGACACACAACTTTAATCTCTACAATCCCACTCTACTTTGATGACATCTTAATTTGTGAGGACAGATTCTAGTAGTAGCCACTTTGCATTTACTCTATCTGCCTGGCCCCATTTGAGGGCAGGTGTCCTGGGTAAGATGATAAACTACATCCAGCAGCAAGGCCTCTGATCAGGAGATTTTGAGGAGCGTGGAACCACCTCTTAATTGCTGGTGTTCCCAGGTCCGCCCTGACCTGGGGTGGTAGCACCTGTTAGGGTCCCAGCTATGGGTAAATAGTTAACCTCCAAACTGGGGTCAAAACACTATGAAAGTGTAAAAATAGGTTTTAATACCAGAAATACTTTGTAAAATAATTATTATCGGCAATACATTTTTGAAAAAAAAAAAAAAATAAATAAATATTATTACCAGCAATACAGTTTTGAAGGAAGGAATAATTACCAGAAATAGATTTTTGACAAAACAAAATATTACCAGCAATAAAAATTTTGTCGGCATTGAATAATGCATTGAAGTTGATATGCCATAAAACAAATGAAACCAGATCATTTGAGGGTAGAACTAAATGAATTTTTTTGTCATTTTCAATTTCTATTATTGATGTTATATAAAGGAGGTTAGTGATTAGTCTCACATGCTTTTCCTTATGACCACAAAACCTAAAAATTTCAGATTAACAAAGACTTTTATTTGGTTACGAATTTTTCTTGATGATGAAACACAGATCAGCAAATTAGTCTTATCAGATCTGCATCAGAACAGCAGAATCTGCAATGAATTTATTCTGTTGCTCATTTAGCAAATAAACCTTTAAAATTTCAATGAATATTTTTTTAATACAATAATAAAATGGCTAATAATGTGAGCTGTGGCCTCTCTCTGTGTGTATGTGTTCATATGAAGGAATCAAATATAGATTTTGAAAATACAAGATGAAAAATAGCAAAATATGTCTTTATAATTGTGTTATAGTGGAACACACCTATTCTATTGTTAATAGACTCTCCCACCTATAATAAGTAGGAGTAGTAGCAGTCGCTCAGTGAGTTGGTCAGTCAGTCGATGTTGGTCGACCGGCTGATCGGTTGAACTCTCTGCCTTCGGCCGGGGAGGAACCCAAAAGAGGCTACGCCGAAGGGCGGATTCTCTTTTGGGGAGGTAAACTGACCCTGAACCCGTTTATACGGGTTCAATGGGCATATTTTTGGCTGAGCCCACGGGCTCGGAGATCCCATGTTAAACCAGCCTTGTGCCACATGATGCCCTCGTGGGTTTTGACTCAATATCATTGGTCGGTCGGTCAGTCAGTCAATGTCGGACGACCGTTAGTCAGATATTAAAGTCTCAGCCACCACAACTAGATTACTGCATCATTACCTATTAATATCAAGTTCCTAATGTTTTGTACGTCAAACCTATTTTAGGACTGAATTAGTACAAATACAAGCCTCCACTGTGAAACCACTACATAACAAATTGTCATGTAGTTTGTGTATAGACAAAATATTTCATATTTAATTCATACATTTTCTTTAAAAATCACTTTCTTTTGAAATAAGCATTTGTTTTGTGAGCATAATATTCAGAACAATATTTAAGCAAAAAATGATTATTTAGGATTTTTACACTTAAAAGGAAATTTAACTAGTAGAGTAATGGATAGCGGCTCGGATTGAGAAATCGGAGATCTGAGTTCAAATTCCAGTTGAATCCATTACATTCACTTATGTGCTAATACTAATGGGAAAGGTATGAATCCTCTTCATCTCCTAGCTATGGGTAAATAGCAGGACAGACCGGTTCTATAGTCTTGGATGGCAACTGGTCTACCGCAGAAAGAAATGGCAACTTACTGCTTTGAAAAAATCTGCCTCGTCAGTCATGTATTGAAAGATACATGATTGCCTAAGTGTGTATCACACATGGCACATAACTGACTGAATGTTTTTTATTGTCATGACATCAACGATATCATAATGCAGATATAAAAGTCCAAAATACTATGTTGATTTATATTAGTGTTTGTCTGTAGATTACAAAGGTTACAAACAGATGTTCTTAAAAAAAGAAGTTTTCTTCCTTTTACTATCTTTGTAAAAAAGGTGAAGAGATTTACAAAGAGAGAGGAGAAAGATTTAGGAAAGCAATATATAAGGAAGAATATTTATTCTGAAGTGATTAATTTGCATAATTCAATTAATGAAGCAATTAGAAAGACATGATAAAGTAAGAATTTCTCTCATTACTGAGTTATTATCAAGGAATTTAAAATTTGTGAAGTAATTGCTTCAATGAACATTTGATTAATAATACAAAATATATCAGGCTATAACAAAGTTCGAATAAATTGACAAGGCAGCGGCAAATATTTAAATGAAATGCCAAAAGAAAAGTATTAGAAATAAATGTAACTTTATAGCAGGTTTTTTTTATTTAAGTTGCAAAAGTTTTATCATCAGCCCAATGGACATGTAGGAAAAATAAAGTTTCATAATAACAAAAGATACTGTCAAAAATATTTTAACATTCTTAGAAATTCCATGTTATGGCAGAGAAAGTAAGAAGATGGGAATTTGAGTTTTCTGCTATTTATTGCTAGAATTTTGACATTGGCTTTTGCAATACAAAGGACTAAGAAAAAGGAACGTTTTGCTAGAAACAAAGAATGCTGAAATGTTATGTAATATCAATCGTCATGTATGGCAGTGAATATTGAATAATCTCCTCATAGGTGAAGAGAAGACGACAGGCAACAGAAATGTGGTTCTACAGAAGAACAGTGCCAAAGGTAAAGTTTAAGTGAGTCTAGTAATAAAAGATAGTTTACGATAATAATCCGTGGAAATTGTTTTCCCCATGAATCTCAATTGAATTTCTAAGGGGCTCCAAAGTGACAAGAATTTATGCATGTCTTGGTACAATCCAGCAGTTACAACTAAGAATTTTTAGAATGAGATTCTATATCTGTGGCTTAATGAATTGCATAAGCACAAATACAATGGTTAAAACATATACTTGTAAAATATTGAAACTGGTGGTTTCTAAGTTTAGTTCAGGAGGTTGTTTTCATTTTTCAATTATCAGTATTATAACACCACAGAATCTGTCCTTGTTGCTGTGCAAGATTTTCACATGTATAAAAAAAAAAATTAAAAAATTAAATAAAAAGGATCTGCAGCGCCCCCCCCCACACACTCAGTCATTTCTTTTCAATATTCTCAGATGAAGTATTTTGCATTATTCTATTGTTGAGGCAATCCTTTATATTTATTTTTGTTGATCTGTTAATTCTTTGTCAGGTAAATGTTACATTTGTTGGTCTTGAGGAGTTACTAGATATTGTTTTTGAAGTTCTGTCTTCATATTCAGTAAGATTCTTGGAATTTAGAAAAGTCACACAATCTTAGGGGAAGAAACACACAAGTGACACAAATGAAAACAGGATTTGCTAAGTAGGTACCACATTAGAATTCAGAGAAAATCATGAATTACATTTGTCAATATCAAGTCAACGTTACACAAATGGTAACAGGACTAGTGAGTATTAACTGATATGAGTTATCACCCCTTTAAACATAGACAGCAGAATAAGAACAACCTACCTACACAGATCGAATAAAAAGTTTGGCTCAAAATTTTAAGTTTACTGAGTATGAAAAAAAAAAACACCTGAAGAAGATTACCAAAAGTTACAATAGCTGATATATTATCAATAGAATGATACAATTTTACAGAATCACAGGACCGAATGTTAAGTCAATGTTAGGTAGGAAAATACAAACTTCCTTTTTATTGAAAGCGGATTAACACTTCAGTATTCTATGTATCACTTAAAGCATCTTTGTGAAGAGTTGGAGTATTTTTTTGAAATAACAGTGTTCCTTCTTTATTGCTTTTAAAACATTTTCTATTAGTTACAGAGGAAATTTTGAGTCTGCAATTTTTCATTTTGGTGTCAAAGAACTCCTCACAGCATCTTGCAAAGAGTTTTTATTTAAGAAACAATGATTATCTTGTGTAATGTCTTGTACAAAACAATGGTTATCTCTTGTAATGCCTTGGTTCCTTATCTTTGAAAATAGACGAAAAGCAGGTGTGCAAATTCAGCTGTGGGGCAGGTAGAAAAGATAAGCGAAAGAGAAAAATTACTTTTGCCTCTAAAAGTGTGCCAATATTTTGCATGTAGAGAATTCTTTAGAGAAATCTTTTCCTACAATAAGATGCACTTGGAGAACATCCATCAATCTATAATGAAATAAAAATTCAGTGCTTCCTCTTAATGTTATCTTTGTATTTTCCGCTTGGTTAACAATGCGAAGAATCAGTTTATATTTTTATTTTATTTTTTAAAGAGAGATCTACTGGGGGTTGCTTCATGAAAGATTGAGTTGTAAATAGTGTTCTTTTGTAGAGACACCTTGAATAATGGTTTTTAGGCAAATCCTGCTCCTCTTAAAAGTACTGGTACTACAATCTTTTAACTACTTAGCAACCAGTACATACACTATTTACATTATTCAGGGTGTTGTCTTCATCTATGTCATATTCAGGACTGCCTCCTGTCAGATAAAATTGAAATAATAGACAGAACATCACTGGAAAATGCAAAAACTTAAGGAATCAGCATATATGCTAAGCCACAAGAATCTCCTAAGCTGGCCAAGCATAGATATGAATAAAATATTGGAACCAGTAATACAGAATGCTAGAGAAAAAAAATAGATTGTAATATGAGCTTTGGTAAAAAAAAAAAAAAATCCCCAAAATTCATACCAATGGATAAAAGCATTAACTGAAGTAATCCAATGACTTGACCCAAAAAGTTGAGGGTTCAATACCTGGCCACAGCAGAGGTGAACAAAGACTTGGAGAGTCGAGTGACTAAAGGGAAATAACTGAAACTGATATATCCAGAAAAAGACATGGCATGTGGAACTAGAACAATCTACTCCAGTGAATGAAATAAAAGGTTTGCTTCAAAATTTCAATATATCATCTGAAGAAGGTCGGAGCTTACAAAGGCCAAAATGTTGTGAATATGACAAAGATGAGAACAGTCCAAACAATGTAAATAGTGTAAATAGTTACAATACCTCATCTCAGAAATATAGACCGTACATATTTATTTGTAAAATCTGAAGAATATACTTATTTTCATACTAATGTCCAGAATACCTAATCTGGTTGGTGACAGAGGGAGGGGGACAAAATATAGGGGATAAAAAGATCAGATTAATCTGGTTATTTTTGTTGTTCTCATTTTGAAAATTTTGGTTCAAGGACGAGAAGAAAAGCAGCTAAGAAGTTTAGGGTCTTAGTCCAAGCCCTGACTTTTGTGCTTCATTACTACAAATGATGAAGAGGACAAAAAATGAAACAAAAACAAACTCAGCAACAATCTTTCTAGCAAAAAAAGAAAAGACAAAAGAAAGAGACTTTATTCTTTTTGACAGTTTCTGGAATTTGGGCTTAAAGATTTTAAATGGCATTTATTAGTCAATAATTTTGCCAAGCAGCAAATCACAGAGCCTAAAGATAACTATAAGCTATAGATTCTATTTTGGAATGTACAATATGTTCTGGTGTTTGAAAATAGAGAGGTGAGTTTCCAAAATGAAAAGGGTACAAGGCATCATGCAAACAACCAAATTAAACTGTTAGGCACTTAGAATTCTCATTATTAGAGAAATGGTTAAAACAAAAACAAAAAAAAAATGGAAAGTTACAATTTGAAGCAATTTGGAAAAATGAACAAATTTGCTAAATAGGTACCATATTTGAATTCAGAGAAAATCATGAATTACATTTGTCAATATCAAGTCAACGTTACACAAATGGGAACAGGACTAGTGAGTATTAACTGATATGTGTTATCACCCCTTTAAGCATTCACAGCAGAATAAGAACAATCTGCCTACACAGATTGAATAAAAGGTTTGGCTCAAAATTTTAAGTTTACTGAGTATGAAAAAAAAAAAAAACACCAAAAGGTACAACAGCTGATATTTTATCAATAGAATGATAAAATTTTACAGAATCACAGGACCGAATGTTAAGTCAATGTTTGGTATAATATTTCAACTGGCGGAATTGGAAGAACTTCACTTTCCTCTTTAAGAACTCCTGTTGTGGAAAGCATCATAGATTATTAGAAATAAATGAAGTTTTTCCAATCTAATCTGCTGACATTCCTAACACATGATCATGTGATTAACATGTGGTGAGAAGACAAAAAAATACATTTTTGGGTGTATTCTTAAGTTCACTTCTGTTGAAATATTGGGCTAAAAGCAACAAAGAAGGCAATTAATGATGGGAAAAATAGTTTGCGAAATTTTCCCCATAAAACCCCATTTCATTTTCCAAAATTGCCTTCCAAAAAAGAAAAAAGAAATCCTTTAAGGATGTGTTTTGTTCAGAAATATTTCCTTGTCATATTCAATTAAATTTGTACTAAATCTTAAACATGAATACAGAATCATCTTGGTGAAATTAATTATAAGTAAAGAATAAGTCAAGTGAAATATGAACTTGCATTTTCTTATCAGGAGCCCATATATCGGTGATCACATTTTACTGATTAATGGTAATTTTAGCATTCTTTCACCCAAAATTTATAAAATCTTTTTTTTTTTAAAACAATTTTTTTAGGAAAACAGGCTTCTCAAATCCAGTAACTGTTATTCCTCTTTCCAGTATTTGATGGAGGTTTCCTTCCTAACCTTTTATCTGAAGTACTGTGGAATGCCAACATCTTGATTATGTCATTTTCTCTTTGAGTTATGTATGCTATCCATTTTAGTTATTGCTGCTGTTGGGAGTCCTCAAGAGATGTGATACTTCATGATTCTGTTGTGCATGTCCATAATGTTAAAAAAAGTGATGTTTGTCATGACTCCCAGGCTTTACTCAAAGCCTTTTTTCACCATTGATCTGAGGAAGTGGTTGTGTGAAGTAAACTGTCATAAATTCAGAGCAGTAAATCCAAATAGCCACAAATCCACCTCATCGGCTTCTCTCACTTGTTTACAGCCACTGGGTTATTCCATCAACCCTGTAGGTAGTACATCCAGACTATTCCATTAAAAGTTTTCTTTTATGAAAAATGGAATAAACTTGCCCCAGTTTTTATTTGTAGTATGGAGCCAATGACATAGTCATGTGCATGTTCTCAGACTTTTTGAAGGTAAGTGTATTTCTCCTACACAGAGTTGTATACTCAGATGAAGTAATGATTAAGCAATTTCTGAGTGTTTACAGAATAACACCAAACCCGAACACCGTGTCTGGAATGTTGCCTGCAGAGTTAATGTTCACCAGGAAGATTATGTCCGTTTTCAATAAGTTATTACCAGAACACAATGCGAAAACATCAAGAAATAAAAACACAAGTAGATACTTCAAACCTGGAGATAAAGTAATTTTTAAGATGTATCAGCGTGGAAAGGAATTCTTGTCACCACTTTTGTGATATCAACGAACACTTGTTGCCACTTTTGTAATGTCAACGAATAGTTGTTGTCACTTTCATAATGCTCATTGTAGTAGAGACTTTGTAATTGCAGATACCACTATAGTAATGCCGTTGGACAATAGTGGTGTCAGACACTTTTGGATATCACTCACACTAATAGTACTTGCTCGATAATACTCGCTTGAATAGTAACCACCGAATATTAATCTTTTTTTTAAGTATTTCTTCTACACAGAGTTGTATACAACTGACAGTTTAGATATTTGTGAATGAATTTGGTGCAATACATGACATCCACATGAAAGTCTGGATCTGACAAGGCTGTTTAAGAAGTTTTCAAATTGATGTTTTGGCTTGGTAGCAATTTGTGTTGTTGGGCAAAACCTCCACTGACACAGCCTATTTCTGTATTCAATTTTTTTAGAAAAAAAAAAAAATCTTTCTGATTTTGCAATACAACTTCAACTAGGTTGTCATCTTGCTCTCATCCTTTCACTGTCAAAACTGTTAAATGTAGCTGTCTCTTCTACTCCAATAGCTTCATGTCTCGCACTTCTCACCTGTGGAACTCCTTCCCCTTTTCCTGTTTCCCTGATAGCTATAATCTCCAACTATTCAAATGTAATGTCAATCGATGTCTCCAGATGCCTTGATCTACCCCCTATTCTTCTCTTCATCCTTTCCTCTATCACTCCTCTTTGCTCTCGTTCCAAGTCTGTAACCCTATGCGTGCTAGTGACTTCCTGCATTGCTTGGGGTGGAATGCTTAAAAAAAAAAAATGAAGCTTATTTACGTTTTAAACTAATTACATGTAATAGTGTTCAAATTTCTGAAATGTGACATTAACCAATTTTTTTTTTTTTATCTTGTCAGTTATTCATCTTAATTTCAGTTACTTTTTATTGCAAATTCCAGATTGTCTATTATTTTAAAGCAGGCAGTGCAGACTAGAAATAAGGTTTTTGATCTCTGCTACTTAATGATTGTAAAATGACAATGTAAGAGTTGTGATAAATAAAGTAACAAAAATAAGATGAAAGACGAGCCAAAAATTAATCATAATAGTTACGTTTTGTTGAAGGTAGCAAGAAAAAAGTATGAATAGGATTTTCAACATTTCTTTGCCCAAGTATGGATTCAAAAGAAAAAAAAATGATGTTTTATCATTTGGGTAGTGGGTGAGGCTAAGAATATTTCAGCATCTCCTGTGTAAATAAATAATGCTTAGCCCTGCTTGACCAATTTGTCTGGTGAGAGATCAGAAAGAGATGTAATCAAAATTCCTTAGTCAATTATTTTAGTGAACTTTAAAATTGCTTGGGAATCATTCAGCAATATGTGTACACCTGAATGGAGCTGTGTGTCCACTGATGAAACTTTTGTCCAGGAAATTCTTATTTGCATGAGAGGAACTAGTAGAGTAAGTCTTATTTCATCTGAAACTGCAAAAAGCCACAAAATTCTTTGTTGGCAATATTTCAATAACAATCAAGAATTGCTAAGATAAATGTTTATCAAAGCCATAAATTATGAATTAGAATATTTCTGAGTTTCAATAAAAGTTTTCTAGGAGTTAAGCTGTCAAAACAAAAATTACTGACAGTGACTATCATAAATTCATGTGTGGAAAACGGATCATTAAAAAAAAAGAAAAGGAAACGGTAAATTCTTACACTTAAGTAACGTTTTTTGTTTTAAATAAAAAGTAACAATCCATTTTATTTTCATGTATAATTTGAATCTTACATTAAGAAAAGCATGAAATAATGAAATTTAATTTTGTATGACATTAACATATAAAAATGATTTTAGAAGCCAATGTAAAACCCAGACTAATATATTTCTGTTTGAGAGCAGAGATCTGTCAAGTTAAAGTAGCCATACATGAAAAGTGATTATTGCAAATCATTTAAGCTCTAAAAAAAAAAAAAAAAATATATATATTTCTCACCCACACAAGACAAACATGCTTGCAGAGGTGTTGAGGTCTCACACTTCTGATTTTGCAATACAACTTCAACTCACCCATTTATATACACACATAATCTCAAAGAACTAAAAGATAACATACACTTAACATGCACATCCGATTCCCAGCAACCAATAAAACTGTCAAAATGACCAAGGAGAGTATTCTTAAAGTTAGAAAACTCCAATTTTCTATCTTAAAAACAACTTGAAAGAGGCTGTTTGATAAACACAAGGACTGACCAAAATTAACAATAAAAAAAAAAAAAAAAAAAAAAAAAAAAAAAAAAAAAAAAAAAAAAAAAAAAAAAAAAAAAAAAAAAAAAAAAAAAAAAAAAAAAAGAAAAAAAAGAAAAAAAGAAAAAAGAAAAAAGAAAAAAGAAAAGAAGAAAAGAAGGAAAAAGAAGAAAAAAAGGAAAAAGAAGAAAAAAACGAAAAAGAAACAAAAAACGAAAAAGAAACAAAAAACGAAAAAGAAACAAAAAAGAAACAAAAAACAAAACAAATGCAAACTAAAGCTAAAGTTCACTTTCTTCAGAAACGGTCATTCACTCCTGTAGTTCACTGCTACGAACAAGCAGGGATTTTTTCTTCTCCTGATGATAATGCTGGCCAAAACTAGTCAAGGAACCTAATTGAAATAATAAAACAAATATTAATATACAACCCAGTGTGTCTGAAAATTTTTTAATATTTTTTATTGTTCAAAAACACACACACTATATATATATATATATATATATGTGTGTGTGTGAATAAGGCCCTTTAGGAGAAGAACTGGGGAGTGAATACTTACTGCTAATTACTTACTCAGACATGACAATGTTATATATGCAGCATGAAAACCTAATTTTTTACTCTTGGTTCCAATATGAAATTCCTCATGGTACATAAATTTACTTTGCATGCACTTAAGCATGAATGCTTATTTCAGGTTTTATTCAATACAACATTTTCTCAATGAAACTGATATTGAGCAAACGATGTAAAACTTTCAGAATATATATTTACATAAATACACCATGTAAATTTCAGATTATCTTTTTTATCTGGGATATTTACAGTGAATTATTTGGAGACATGAGGTTTTATTACACAATTCAAGGATTGTTGAACTTATTGTAAATAAATGGGATAAAAGATGATATTTCTTTTTAATTTAAAAAATCTACAGATCGTCATAGGCCATAAGAGGAGCTCAGAAGAAAAACAGCATATTGTAAAGTTATAAAATCCAATATTATATAGATATATATAAATAAAATCAATATATTTGTAAATAAATTTATTGTGTAATAATAACAGACATGACAATTGCCAAAAAAACTGAGCAAAGATCAGAGACTAATCAAAAAAGCAATTGAAATCATTGGCAAGAGGAGAATATGAAATAAAACTAACTTTAAGAATGTCACAAAAAGCGAATTGAAAAATCAAAATATTAATAAGCAAGAAAGTTGGATGAACTAGTAAGAAAATATTTCAAGAAGCTGATGATGCAAACCAAAACAAAAAGATGCAGAATTTTATGAAGAATGGCAGATCTTAAAGAAACAAAGCTATAACCTTTCAGTAAGCACCAAATAGAGATGCATGTTAAGTTGGTTGCAGAAGTACTATTGTAACCTAGAGAAGGTGACTGAATAAAATAATCACATGAATGTTGGTAATGAACAATAATACTTAGAACAAGAACAACACATATAAGATTCACCAGTGGTGTGTAGTAGTAGTCAACTGCTAGAAGTGAGTCAAGTGAATTCCACAATGAATCTCCAACTGCAGGATATCTACAAACCACCCAACATGGTCAAATGTGGCACAAGGCTGAATTTAATGTGGGGTATCAGCTGTTTCTAGAGACAATAGACTGTCCTTTGACATAGCCTTGACTGGGGATCCTCTCTGCTTGGAGGCAAACAGTTTGACCAGCACAGCTGGAGATGAATCTCCAACTACAGAACAACATACAGTAGTTACAATTGTATTTATGTGAATGGAGACATACCCATTATCATCCATAGGTATGCTACTATATATATATATATAATAAATAATTGTTGTAACCTAGGGAAGATTACTGAATAGAATAACAACACAAAGTTTGGTAATGAATGATAATACTTAAAACAACATATAAGATTTGCCAGTGGTGCATAGAAGTAGTCAACTGTTAGAAGTGAATCAAGTGAATTCCACAATGAATCTTCAACTGCAGACCAACATACAGTATTTACTACTGTATTTATATGAATGGGGACATACGCATTATTGACCATAGGTATGCTACAACAAATACATGAAAACTTATTTCTCAATTTTTGTGATGAATGTAGAACTATATTGGATGGACCTGCTGATTGGGTTGAGGTTAAGCAATATAGCTTAGAAGACAAGTTGAGAAATATTTTGTACTATTGTTGTAAATAGTAAAATTATTAGTCCCTTCAAAATGAATGGATTAATAATAAGTAAAGATGAGAGATGCTTAAAAAAAAAGTCAGTCAGTTATGTGCCATGTGTGATACACACTTAGGCAATCATGTATCTTTTGATACATGACTGACAAGGCAGATTTTTCTCCCGCAGTAGGTTGCCATTTCTTTCTATGGTAGACCATTTGCCATCCAAGACTATAGAATCCAGTCTGTCCTGCTATTTACCCATAGCTGGGATGCATGGTGGAGTAATGGATAGTGGCACAGATTGAGGAATCGGAGAGCCGAGTTCAAATCCCAGTCAAATCCATTACATTCACTTACATGCTAATACTCTTGGGAAAGGTATGTATCCTTTTCTCCCCCCACCAGCTATGGGTAGATAGTGGGACAGACTGGGAAAAAAAAATCTGCATCATCAGTCATGTATCAAAAGATACATGATTGTGTAAGTGTGTATCATGCATGGCACATAACTGATTAAAAATGAGTAATAGAAAGATAACAATTTAACACTGTAAATTGAATAAAGTGTTCTGTTTAAAATTCCCTAACCAGATCACAAAATACCTGAAGGAAGCTGGAAGGCATGGCAACTGAAATGTTTTCATAACATCAAAGATGAGACATTTGTCCAAATGTAAATAAAGTAAACAGAATTTCTAAGTTCAGAGGAATTTCTTGTAAAAATACCAAAGTGGTGCTTTTTTTTCGTTTGGATTCATTAAAATTAAATCCATTCAATCATATCCACAAATGCAAATTTATTTTATAGTTTCTTAATGCATTTTGAGTTTATGCAAGTGTATTTTTTTTTTTTTTTAATGTTTGTGTAAACACCAATCTCACTAAAATTTTCTTGGGAGAGAAAAAAAAAGGTAATACATTAATGACAAATTTCCTGTGTACATGTTGGAAGATTAAACTAGAAACAAGATGTTCAGGTAAAGAAATTTATTAATCTTATCTTCATCTAGCACAAAACTATTTTCATACTAATTGGGGAGGGAGAGAGAGAGAAAGAGAAAGTATAATTTTTATTTTATTTTGACCTGCATATTCATCTTGGTTGTTGCATTTACCTGTCAGCTTTTGTTACTATCTGGCTTTCTTCAGGTGTATTTTTGTAATATGTAACCTTAAGATTTCATTTTATTCAGTCCACATGTGCATCATTAGATTGTTTTCATTCCTCTTTTCCATGCTAACAGGAAATTTCTTATATCATTGTTACTTGTTTATTTTTTTTTCTTACACTGAACAAAAATATAAATTTTTAACACTACCAAACCCAAGGATTGAACTCACAAATACTAGAGAACTCAATGTTTCATCCAACACTTTAATCCATTAGTCCATGCATTTTGAGACAGAAATTATAATCATTGATTACAAAAATATTACATTTTACTCACACTGTTGTTCTACCTTAGTATTCCAAACTGAATTGTTTTTATCATAATGAGGAGTTAATATTTGTGGTTTGAACTTTGGTCATAAAATGATGTCAACCAAATGGCTCCACTAGATTCAAATATTTATCTTTAATTGTAAAAGTAAATCAACTCTTATTTGTTTTTACCTCGGACTTATTTGTCCCAAACCATTGAAATTGTCAGTCTTTAGATCGATCAACTTTTTACTGACCATCATCAGGTACTTGATGCCTCATCCTGTGGTTGTGTTAATAAGTTACCATTGCACGCATTTTGCATAACTCATTCGATTGTCTGTGTTATGTTGTCAATGATTTAACTTTACCCTCCATTTCAGCTGAAAAATTGTGTTATTTCTTCATGTCCATACTGTACTAGACGTCCCTCTTGCTATCAACCCCAACCGACAGACAAGCAAGCCAGAGTGTTTTAGAGCGGTACAGAGTATGTGCACACTCACAAGCTCTTCTCTTGATAGCATGAAGCAGTAGAAAACTAACTGGCATCAAGTTGCAAGAGTAAAACAAAAGAAAAAATTGCCACGACATAAAAAAGACTATATTCATTATTAGTTTAAGAAATTCAAGAGTTTTAAATCAAATAAATTTTGACATACAGATTCTCTTTTGTTGTCTGTGCTGTTAACAATAACTTGGCATTGAAAAATACACAGAATACAAAAAGAAAATCTAAACTATATACAATTGCTAAATGCTTTTTTGGTTTGAGCTAGGGAGATATGCTCTTAAGATAAATAAGATTACCTTATAAAACAAATTTGTTTTTTGTAGATCAACTCACATTTTGGGATCATATCAAAAGAAAAATATAAAATTTCCAACATTCCTACTTGAAGAGTGATGCTTAAATTGAGCACAAAGAACATTTTATAATATATGCCAAAAAACATTTTAAAAACTGTCAATGTTTTTTTTTTTTTTTTCAGTTGAAAAAAAAAAAAAAAAAGATTTAATGAAAAAATCTACATTAAATGACATAACTTACTGGAAGCTATTCTAAAACCTCGTCCAGTGGTGATGGGGGGGGGGGGGCGGCGAAGGGGTATATCGGCATTTAAAAATGTCTTCAAAATATTTTAAAGTCTGATGTTTGCATTTTCACTTGAGTAAAAAGGGAAAGGTTTTCTTTCAGCTCTGAATTCCTCTGCATATACCCAATTAATATTTACATAATCCTAACAAGTATTAAACTATTTATCAAATCCCTTAAACAATGTTTATCCATAATAATTTTGTCTGTTCACTGGTTTTCTCAGAAATGACAATAAAAACAAATGAATTCTCATCAGCAGAACTGAAGCTGACACAAGCAGCATTTTTTATAAAATGCAAAAATATGGTGAAAGAAAAATGGAGAAGTTTGTAATGGCAATATTAACCGTTTCTTTCTAACTTTGGTTTACGGCATATCAACCTCAATGGGTTATTTAATGCCAACAAAATTTTTATTGCTAGTAATATGTTTTTCTTCAAAAATCTATTTCTGGGAATATTTTTCCTTGAAGAAATCTATAGCTGGTCATATTTTTTTCCAAAGAATGTATAGCTGTTTGTATTGCTGGTATTTTCTTAAAGTATTGCTGATAATAATTTTTTTATTACAAAGTATTTCTGGTATTAAAACCTATTTTTGGGTGTTAACTATTTTCCCATAGATGGAACCCTAACAGGTGCTACCACCCCGGGTCAGGGTGGACCTGGAAACACCAGTAATTAAGAGGTGGTTCCATGCTCCTTAAAATCTCCTTATCAGAGGCCTTGCTGCTGGACATAGTTTATTGTCTTACCCAGGACGCGGATGTAGTTTATTGTCATAGTCAGGACAGATTTCTTTCTAAGGAAACATTTTGCATCCAGTCATTCATCAAATAGCCAGTGCTACTTTCAATTGAAATTTATAGAATCTTTGCTTTAAAACAATTTTTCAGGAACTTTCTCAAGTCCACCTTTCCAATATTGATGGGGGATTCCTTCCTAACATTTTGCTTGAATTAGTGTGGAATGTCAACATCTTGTTTATGTAATTTCCACCTTGCATATGCTATCCATTTTAGTTGTTGCTGCTGTTGATAGTCATTATATGTGGTTTCTTATTTGGTACAGCTATTGGTTTATGTTTCTGCAGCACCATTTCCCAAGGAAGTAGTATGGTCTTCAATAAGACCTGCATGCTTCATTTGCTTGAAGTCATTTCTAACTGTTGCTCTAAGAAAGTGGTCGTATGCAGTTGACAGTTTTAGATATTTCCAAACAAGTTTGGTACCATACATCTCTATGAGAGCCTCAATCTGACATGACTAACAAGGACCATAACTCAAGATTTTAAGTTAAGGTTTTGATTCTGTAGCAATTTACAGTGTTACCCAAAACCTCCACTAGTGCAACCTATGTTCAATTTCCTTGTCTCCTATACTAAATTTATTATAACTGATCCATATGCCCATGTTTACTATTTACTAAATCCACATTATGAATTTTTTATGATAGATTTAGGGAACAATTCATCACTCCTTTCATTCTAATTCCATATAGTTTTCATTATCCTACATTAACTTTATCATATTCACTTATCCAACCATTCCAGATAACATTGTATTTATTGTCATCTTCCATGTTAAATTCACAAAAAAAAGTTCCCCTTGTGAAAATTCTAAGTTGAATCAGATTCACGAATATTTTGGTGTGGCTAAAACATTCATGGAAGTGAATTTCAAAAAGCTTTCTCTGTCAATTTTAAATGAAACAAAATATTTCCAAGAACGTGTTGGTGTGTGTGTTCCTACCAACAATTTAATATCCCAGAATTGGAACTGGTGGAAAAATTTATATGGGGTGAGGGAAATGAAGAAAATTCAAGTGAATGAAACAGAAGCATGTCTGCATCTCGGAGGGAATTTTAATATCTTTCATATAATGAGAGGGAAGCAAGAAAAAGATCTCTAAGAATTAAGCAATGTATGGACATTATTTACATCGTTCAGTCTTGTCCTCATCTTTATTTTCATGTTCACGATATTTTGGCCATTGTACACTCTGGTCTTCTTCAGGTGATTGGGGTTTTAAACTGAACCATTTATTTTGTCTACTAGAATAGATTGTTCTAGTTCCACGTGCCATGCCTCTTCTGGATGTCTCGGTGTTATAGTGGAACACACCTCTTCTATAGTTAATACTCTCCCACCTATAATAAGTAGGAGTAGTAAGAGTAACAAGTGAGTGGCTCAGTGGGTCGGTCAGTCAGTTGATGTCGGATGACAGTTGAATACTAAACTATCAGCAACCGCAACTAGATTGCTCTGCATTATACCTATTATATCAAGTTCCTAATGTTTTGTATGTCGAACCTATTTTAGGACCGACTTAGTACAACTACAAGCGTCCACTGTGAAATCACTCCATAACACTCGGTTATCTCCATTTAACTGAACTTTCCAAGTTTTTGTTCACCACTGTCTTAACCAGGTATTGAACTCACAACTCTTTGAGTCAAGTCACTGGATCCTTGAGGACCCATGGCCCAGTGGATAAAAGCATTGGTGGATGAAATAAAACGTTCAGTTTGAAATTCCAGTCACCTGAAGAAGGCCAGATTGTACAATGTCTGAAACATCAAAGATGTGGACAACCATCCAATGTAAATAATTACAATACTGCATTTAAGAAATATAGACAGATAATGAATGGACATTCTTTACTGAAGTTGAATTTGCTGATAAATGTGTTAAAAACTTACGTCTGAAGGAATATTTGAACCTGTCCAATCATGCACTAGGTTTTTACATTGGGATTAATGATGATATTCCAATCACCCATTAAAACTGACTGCATCAACAATGTTACAAAAGGATAAATCTGTCAGAAAAATATCAGCCTATTCTCTGTCATAATTGGACACATAATCCCCAATGAACCAAAGTCCTTTCTGTTTTATGGCAAAATCCAACATGCAGTTTGCCTGCTTGATTTATAAAGACAAAGAGCATGTTGCAATGAAAGAGAAGTTTACCAGATAAGAGACACTACTTCAATATCTATCAAAATAGGCTGAGAAGTGAAACCTTTTTGACAGAATATCCTCACAGGCAATTGCAATAAAATGGGTCCCTTGTAAACAACATATTTGCATATTGCAGTGATAAAGGTTGCAAATGAAGCTAGTTACCATATACTCCAATTTCAGCCATTCAAAGTAGCTAACATGAGATTCATAATTGGTTTATTGGGGTTGTATAAGAGAAAAATATGTCTGGGTGTGTGGACATGGCTTGTCACACACTTGACCCATTTTAGTTTTGATGGTGACATTCTAGGATTCCCCACCTTGATTGTTTTCAGGAAAAACAACTTTTCATAATCTGCCAGTGGAGGTGACATTTAAATGAGATGTTAGCCTCCATCATACAGTAAATTTGCATATGACTTTACTAATTCTGACTAATTCTGACTAATTCTGACTAATTCTGACTAATTCTGACTAATTCTGACTACAGTCAGCAGGCATTTGTGCACATTATTTACATTATTTGGACTATTGTCCTCATCTTTGTCGCCATATTTATTACAACGTTGTACACTTCGGCCTTCTTCAGGTGGTTGGAATGTCGAACTGAACTAGTTCCACGTGCCAGGTTTATTGGATGTCACTTATCTCCTGTTAATTCTCCTCTCCAATTTCTCCACTGCCTTAACCGGGTATTGAACTCTCACTGTTTGGGTCCTGTCACTGGATCTAATTAACACCTTTATCCACTGTGGTATGTTAAGTTCGACATTCCAACCACCTGAATTAGGCCGGAACGTACAAAGGCTGAAACGTAATAAATATGGCGACAACGATGAGAACAATAGTCCGAATAATGTAAATAATGTACATAATACCTCATCTCAGAAATATAGACAGGCATTTGTGCATATGGGAAAAATTGTAGTCTCCTTTTCTTTTTCTTGGCTCCACTGTTCTCAAGTTGTGGAGGACCCCTAGTTATACAGTTTGATGAGGCTTGAAATTCTGTTGAGTATTTTTTTGGTTCAACATAGCAAATATCTTCCTGTTAATTTTTTTTTTTCTTTTCTCTAGTAGTGTCTCCATTTCCCTGCTTTAGACATATGAGAATTATCTGGTTGATATCTTTGAAACTGTCGTTAGTAATGAAAGAGGACATGATTCTGAAGACCGAGTTTGTGAGAAAAGGTAATCTAGAAATACGAATTCAAGCTGTTTTGGTGAGGAGCAATTTTGTTGTGTGGGTGGGACGGAGTAAGATTGGCTAGTAAATGAGGCAGCCACCTCGACTGGTATTATTTTTACTGAATGCAATTTATTGCAATTAGTTCTACATCACCTCTACATCTTTGTCACATTTGTTGAAGATTTTTACTTTTATCGCAGATGACTGTGAAGACTCTCTTCCAGGGATGTGTCATTAAAATGGGGGCTGATTAGAAACTGACACTTTTCTTTCACCAACACCTGTGGTTCCTTCAGGGTTTCCACAACTTTACCTGTGCAACAATATTTTGAAGAGATGGGTTATGGAAGGTGCACCCCCTTATATTTAGCTAGAGATGGTAGGCAAGGCTATCATGGATTGTCTTTCCATTACTGATGAAGATGGAAGGGAACCTATAAAGAAGTAACTGAAAATTTGTTCCACTTTTACAACCTATAGAAGGCAACAAAAAGCCACTCCACTATCAATCCCCCCAAAAAACATGGATCTTAACACTTGTGGAGATCATCAACATCCTGAAGGAACAAAGCACATAGAAGACCATCACTCCCAATTTGGGATTTTATCATATCCTCTTGTGTACTTGACAATCAAAGTGAGAATGACTGCAAAACCATTCCCCCACCCTGGCAAATTTATAGGCAAATCATACAAATACATGTTGGGATTTCTTCCTAGCTTATAAGATTGGTCACTTCTTGGTCTTATCCATCATATCTGTTCTTTCTTGTCTTGAAGTTAGAATGCTGCGATTACTTATCTGTATCCCTTTTGCATACTAATGCCATTCTTACTTTATGAAATTTTTGCCTTATTACTGTTGCATTGCCTACTTTTGTCTTGCATGTGCATATATATATATATATATAAGTGAACAATGAAGTCAACACTTAGAGGCAACAGTCTGTTTCATGCTAGATGCAATCATCAGGCCCGAAAATTGCGTCTAGCATGAAACAGCCTGTGGCCTCTAAATGTTGACTTCAATGTTCACTTTTATATTTACACATGCTCTATCTCTGATATTGAGCACTTTATCCCATAAATGTAGCACACCTTAAGACTATATTTCTTCACATTTTATTTATATATATATATATATATATATATATATATATATATATAAGTTTACTGTTTTAAAAATATGGTCCCATCACTACACAGGAAGTAGCGATCAGAGCATATTTTTAAATCAGTAAATTTATGTTTATGCTCTACAGAATTGTATTGGGTACTATTTTTTTAAAAATAAAAATAATAAGAACAACAGATTATAAATCTTACTGTTTTTCTCTTTATTTTAATTATATATATATATATATATATATATATATATATATATATATATATATATATATATATATATATATATATATAATGTTTGCTTGTATTAATTTTTGCCCTGTTCTTTGTCTTTTGTTGTTGGAACTTTCTTCAGTTCTGTCTGTTAGGCATTTCTGGCAATTACATTTCACCATGGCCAATTACTCTATGGCAATCATGTTATTCTGCCCAAAAACAAAAACCTTTTTCTTAAACGTTCTAAATTATAGCAGAGCAACCCATCTTTTAGTAGGTAAGCACTGCTTGGAGGTGGGGTATTACAAGTGACTACTTCTACCTTACTTTCACTTTTTTTGTGGGTAGATGGGAAAATTCAATGCAAGGCCCTTGTGGGTTTTCCAATGATTTAATCAGAATAAAAAGTCTGAGTTCATCCATATCTTGGAACAATCTCTAACAAAATCAGATTAAATTCTTCAGTTGAAACGAAACATCCTTACAAAGGTGAAGAATCAATTTATATATCATAAAAGACAACACCTGACATTTAACTTTTCATAGCCATTAGTTTAAACTTTTTTGGAAATATATGATTGTTTAGGATATCTACTGTTAGGATATAGACATAAAACATCTATCTAGCATTATTTATTTCTTGTATAGAGGATTGAATCAATATTGTCCTTGGAGCCAGTTCAATGAACCTCTGGAGAAGTGGATAATGGTTTTTGCCTTAATCTACAAAGAGAAAAAGTTTAAGTACCCTCAATCCAATCAACAGAATTTTTGCTTAACATATTCTTGCTTACTTACATCATTCAGACTGTTGTCCTCATCTTTATTGCCATATTCACAATGTTTAGGCTGTTTTAGGCTACAACCTTCTTCAGATGATGCAGATTGGAATTTCAAACAAAACCCTTTATTTTCATGAGAATAGATTGTTCTAATTCCACATGCCATGCCTTTTATGGATATCTCGGTATCAGTTAATGCCCTTTACATCAGGAATGCAGCAATAAAAATGAGAACAACAGTTTGAATGATATAAATACCTGATCTCAGAAATATAGACAGATAATATTTTTGCTTGTAGAGGTTTTTTATTAGGTACTTCCTGAAAGAAAAAACAACTACAAAAAAAAAAACTTTTTAGTTTTACTGCCAGTTTGATTGGAAATAGATTCTTCTCTAAATAGAGAGTGCATTTGTATAGATGTTTCTCTTGGTCAGTATGTTGTATTCGAATCTTACCTCCAGGCACTTGGGGAAATCTAGTTATCAGGGTAGAAATCATTACTTTTATAAAGAAACTTTTCAGTTTTTCTAAGCTTATTAAAAGTCATTCTTATTTTAATCTCTTGTTATTGTCTACTGAAGTGTAATCATCATACAAACATTTTAAATCCTCCCCCTCCCAAACCATGACTGACAACAAAGTATCCACAACCTTATTAAGCAGTAAACAATTTTGTTGATGGTAAAGTGGATTGTGATTCAAGTCAAATCTGAACAAGTACTGATAAACAAATATTTTGAAATTTCAGTTAATGCTGATAGAAAACAAAAAAAGCTGATGAATTGTTGGAAAAACTTGGTTTCCTAATAAGCCTTATCCTATTAGACTGGAATTAAACCTAAAATATACTTTGACACATTGATTGTTCCATAATGGTCTTGTTGAGACAAAGTTCTTTCAGTCATTATTTAAACTTACAATTGTCCCTGTTTCATATTAAATCTCTAGCATGGTAGCAATGGTGACTTGGAAATCTCTATAATAAAAGCATAGTTGTGTTTAGAAAAACAAAAACTTCAGTTAGTTTAGTTCAATGGCTGCTTCACTTTTACAAGGTGGTAACTGAACTACTGCTAAAGTTAAAAGGTTAATCAGCAATTTGCAAAAATGACAAAATATTGCAAGATCTTTTGCTTTTAGTCTTCAGCCCTGGTTGCTGTTGCAGGAATTAGTTGTTGGCATAAAATGGTTGAGAGCAAAAGCACAATGATAACCAATAGCAGAGAGTTTATACCGATTATACCAAAAAACAAAATTATATAATACACACTCGGTAGTTGTTGATATAACCCATGATATCATAGGTAGGATTTATTAAACACAACAAAATCTCCATTCATTTAAGTCTACAACCAATCGTGTTAAGTAATTTCAAATCTGTACTCGGCATAGAAGATTTATGTCAAAAAATATATATTAGTAAATAATATAATTGGTTTGGCTAGGTTTATGGCATAGCAACCTGAATGGATTATTTAATACTAACAAAATTTTTATTTCTGGTAATATTTTTTCTTCAAAACTATATTGCTGGTAATATCTATTTTTTTTTCACAAAAAACGTATTGCTGGTAATAAATTTTTTTTACAAAGTATTTCTGGTATTAAAACATATTTTTACATTTACATAGTATTTTGACATCAGTTTTGGGGTTAACTATTTGCCCATAGTTGGGACCCTAACAAGTGCTACCACCCTGGGTTAGAGTGGACCTGGAAACACCAGCAATTAAGAGGTGGTTCCATGCTCAAAACCTCCTGATCAGAGGCCTTGCTGTTGGATGTAGTTTAATGTCATACACAGGATGTGGATATAGTTTATCATCATACCCAGGATGAAAATAATGTATTTGGATTAAAGCATTAGTTTGTGAATTTGGTGACATAGTGATTGAGAGTTCAATCCCTGGGTTAGGCAGTGTGTACTTGGACTCAGTGGAAATGTGAGAGCAATAACTGGGCAGTAATAAAAATAGGAACTAAACGAGATATCCCTAAACATGGTCAGTGGAATGAGAACAGTCTATCCTCAGAGATTAAATAAAGGGTTCAATTCAGAATTTCCTGTAGATTACTCAAATTTATAGATACCTGATAAAGGCCGGAGAAGGCATGGTGGAGTAATGGATAGCAGCTCGGATTGAGGAATCTGAGAGCAGAGTTTGTATTCCAGTCGAATCCATTACATTCACTTACGTACTAATACACTGGGAAAAGGTATGCATCCAGCTATGGGTAAATAGCAAGACAGACCAGGTCCTACAAGCCTTAGATGGCAACTGGTCTACCACAGAGAGGAATGGCAACCTACTGTGGCAAAAAAAATCTGCCTTGTCAGTCAAGTATCGAAAGATACATGATCACCTAAGCATGTATCATGTATGGCACGTAACTGATTTTGGAAGCACGGTGGTGTAAGGGATAGCGACTCGGATAGAGGGATCAGAGAACAGAGTTTGAATTCCATTTGAATCCATTACATTCATTTACATGCTAATACTCTTGGGAAACGTATGACTCCTCTACTTCTCCAGCTATGGGTAAATAGCAGGACAGACCGTGTTCTATAGCCTTAGATAGCAACTGGTCTATTGCAGGAAGAAATGGCAACCTACTGCGGGAAAAATCTACCTTGTCAGTCCTGTATCAAAAGATACGTGATCACCTAAGTGCGTATCACACATGGCACATAACTGTGACTCACTGACTGACTGATGAAGGTCAGAGGTCACAATGTCAGAGATTTTGTGATAAAGATGAAGACAATAGTCTGTAATTAATGTGAATAATGATAACTCATTCCAGAAATTGAGAAAAAAATTAGTGTATATGTGTTTGAGAAAAATTCAGATAAGAAATAACTGAATTAATAAAAAGAAAACTCCTTTATTATCTTTGATATTGTTAAATGCTTGAAACATTTTTGCACTTCTGTGTTGAGAAGGTTTTCCAGTGCAGGAAAAAGCTGTTGACCCTCTTCATATTTAGATTGCACTGTCCTTGATACCATCTGACGTGCCCTGGTGGAAACATTTACCACACTCATTGCTTATGACAAAGACTGTAGAAAAAGAAATTAAGAGGAAAATAAAAGAAGTTCATTTTAAAAAAGTATCTGGAATCCCATTCATTGAGTTATGTACAACAAGCATGAATTAATCTCAGGCTGTTAGCTCAAGTGAACACAAAATCTGTTGATTCCAATCTTGTATGGTAGAAGTCAGTGTTATAAAATAAAATAAGACATATCTCGGCTTATTTGAAGGCAAATAAACTAACATACTTAAAAGCAAGAGCCGGATGTGTACGGGACAAGGCCCCATCACAAAATGACCATTATTGTTGTCTCCGCATAAGCCCGATACACGAGTTCCGGTTGAAAAATAAAATAATATTTTAAAGTGTTTCAATTTTTTGACCAATAAAAATGCTTCCCTCCTAATTATACTTGCGTCGCTTTACGAGCCTGTTAAGCCATAAAAAACGCCATAAAAAGGGTCACATGGGGAAGTACAACAGAAGTCAACAGGAGGCCAGGGAAGAGATCTGTCATGGGCAGTCAGCAGCAGTAGCGCCACGCCAACCAGCGAGAACTACTATGAGAGATCAACCCAGGTCGGCAGCCGGCTTATGAACTATACCACAAGGTAGCTGTCCCAAAACCACATGTTCCTATTGAAATAAATCACGTAAATCTATTTCTGCTGTTGTCGGATTTCCGTCTTGCAACCATATGCTTGTCTATAACATCAGCAACCCCCGGTTCCTGGGCCACATCCGGCCCGTGAAAGATTTTTGTCAAGCCGGCCATCTTAACAACTGGACAATAATTATCTAATTAATTTGTGGAGCAAGTGGCAGAAGAATATCAGTTAGAATTAATTGACTTACAATGTGATGAATTTTTCTTAAATCAAAATTTCATTCTGAATCCACTGCTGACTTCTACTAGAAATGTTTTGCTAAGAGGGAAATATAAAACCCTATTGTATAATGCAAAAACTATAGACTCATTATTTTGAAGTACTTATGCTTGTGAACAATGAAATATACTAAAAGTCGTTCAAGAACAAGGTTGGATGATAACCACCTGGATGATGTTTTGTGCCTGTAATCGATAAATATTTCACCTTATGTGGAGAAGTTATCAAACAATAAGCAGAAACAAGTAACTCAGTATCTGTCTATATTTCTGAGATGAGGTATTATGTATATTATTTACATTATTCAGACTATTGTCTTCCTCTTTGTGCCATATTTATTACAACATTTTGGCCGTTGTATGCTCTGGCTTTCTTCAGGTGGTTGGAATGTCGAACTGAACTTTATTTCGTTCACTAGGGTAGACTGTTCTAGTTCTACATGCCATTTTTAATGGATGCCAGTTATCAGTTATCTCCTGTTAATAATCCATCTGAAAGTTCTCCACTGCCTTAACCGGGTATTGAACTCACACTCTTTGGGTCCTGTCATGTGGAACTAGAACAGTCTACTCCAGTGAGCAAAATAAAGGATTCAGTTCAACATTCCAACCACCTGAAGAAGGCTGGAGCATACAACAGCTGAAACATTGTAATAAATATGGCGACAATAGTCCAAATGTAATAAATATGGCGACAATAGTCCAAATGTAATAAATATGGCGACAATAGTCCAAATGTAATAAATATGGCGACAATAGTCCAAATGTAATAAATATGGCGACAATAGTCCAAATGTAATAAAATGGCGACAATAGTCCAAATGTAATAAATATGACAATAGTCCAAATGTAATAAATATGGCGGCGACAATAGTCCAAATGTAATAAATATGGCGACAATAGTCCAAATAATGTAAATAATGGACAAGTAACTCATTAAACAATTTGCCATTTTTAACTGTATTTAATTTTTGTAGTAAGGAATTTGCATTTTTTATTGATTGTGTTAGTTGTTATCCTGTTGTTCCTGCAGTAAAAATAAGGAAACTTGTTTAAATAATATAAGATTAATTTTGTCATTTTTTTTCTTCAAACCTCTTGACCAAGACAGATTTCTGGATGGAGCAGTCAGAGGTTGAGAAAGGATATTTGATATAATGGCCCTTGTCTGAGACAATGCATAGCTGCCTGGCCCACTCTCTCCAAAAGGTTGCTGACCTCTGTTGTATGGAAATGACTGCAAAACACTTTCCTCCTTCCCAAATTATGGGCAGAAGCACACAAATGCATGCTGGGATTTCTTTATAGCCAACAAAATAGGCTGGTTCTCCATTTCAATCCTAATGTACTGCAAAAGGTCCCCAAGGGTTCTGTAAGAACAGGTGAGATATTTATTTATTTTTTTTTATTTAATTTCATATATGTAATATTACTAAACACACACAATATATTCTCGGTTATTGTAATACTGCCTTCATTTACCTTATGTCTTTTCAATATTGCCAGTAAAGGATAAAAAAAATAAAAACTAATGCAGTAATTATCTGTTTTTGTTCTGTTTACATTTATATTATAAGTATATGATAATGGTTACTTATGTTTATTTTTTACGTTTGAGTTTAGAATTTCTTTTGTGTGAATGAAAACTCCCTGATGAAGTATTATAAACGAACAGTATGAATTTCATTTAGCATTACCGAAAAATTTGACAAAGAAGTATTAATTTTTCCTTAAACCAGTTATTCAAAAATATATACTATGATATTTACCATGTGAACTATTAAGTTGGTGCAAAAATAATGACGTAATCATGTCGTTTTTTGATGTATTTTTTAACGTCAAAACACGACATGATTACGTCATTATTTTTGCACCAACCTAATATGATGAAAATAAAATGAGAAAGATATGGTATATAATTTTGTTTTCTAGTTTAATACACTAACTACTTGCAGCAAATCAAATATATTTGCCAATATAGATATTTTGACTGTAGGGGTGAAAACGTCTGATTTTCAGACAAGACAACTGGCATTGACAGTGGGATGGGGGTGGGAGATGGAAAGTAGATCAAAAACATATGATTCATAGAAATATTTAAATTCTTCATTGTGCCCCACCACCTCATCATCTTTCTTGTCTAATAATCATATCTGCTCTCACATAATTTATCTTGAATGATTCATCTGCCAAAAATGGTAAGTAGAATAATCTCAAAAAAAGAATATTCAGCTGTTGCAGTTCAAACAGCTCCACTCTACCCTGGTACCTCAATGACAACACCAAAATCTTACATTATGATCTTATTAAACTGAATAAAAAAAATCTTTTGAATTAATTCAGAAAAAAATCTTTCAGGAAATTACTAATTTCAAAATTTAATTTCCCCTCCTTAAGGACTTCTAAGTGGCTTTGAAATTTTAAGGGAATAGATTTATTGGTAAATTTGAGATGCATTAATTGGTTCTAGTTTGGATAATTTAGATGAGTAAACTGATAAAGTCCAAAAATATTTTTTGTTTATTTCTAAATTTGTTTTAAATAAAGAAGTGACTAAATGTTACAGGCTTTTTATCAAGTAAAAAATGCTTGCCAAATATGGTAATCTCGTATATTAAGTTAGGAGACCAATTTAAAATGGATTTTTTTTTTTAATTTCTCCTTCCAAAACCAATCTTTTTCTTTCTGGTATTTGTATCTTTGTTCTCATCATAAAATTTTCACCTGTCTTTTCTGGCCTTTGCAAATTAGACATTAAGAACATCGAAAGCAAATTGGTATATTTTCTGTTCAAGATAAAAATAAAGGATTCCAGTTCTGAACTTATTTCCAACCTGATAAAAATGGAGAGTATACTGATCCAGAGATCAACCTATTTAAAGATGTAGATGATCATCCTCAAGTCTTGCTTTCTCTATCACTTATAATATTTAACAATTTTAATATATAATAAAAACATGTGACTTAAGAAATAACTAAAATGCAAACAAGGATGTTTAGTTTTTCTTTCTGTTGTTGTAGCACAGGATAAAATCTATTTTAGAAGTTTATAAAAATAGTTTTTATGTTTATACATTCTTTTTAGTTTTTATAAATAGAAATATTTAAGTAAATGCTCCGTTTATAATAAACAGTATTAAACAACATTTACCGGCCTGAATGTCCGAGAAATCTTCACAGAAAATATTCATCTTCCGACAGGATTCAAACCTGTATCCTATACAGAACCGTCATTTAGCTTTATGTGCCTTTACCAATTTGGCCACAAAAGAGCATTCGGTTAGCAAGGTCGAATTTACTGCATTTAAACTTCAATCTTCCATGAATCTCTCACATACATTCATGTCTGCTCATGGCGTATCAAATGTAAACAAATGACGTCACACATTATGAAATGGACAAAGTCCGACAATTATTTTAAGACATTTTTATGTTTAACATAATTTTTATAGATACAAATATTTAAGTAAATGCTCTGTTTATAATAAACAGTATTAAACAACATTTACTGGACTGAATATCTGAGAAATTTTCAAATCGGTAAAGGCACTTTAGGCTAAATGACGGTTCCGTATAAGATACAGGTTCGATTTCTGTCGGAGGACGAATATTTTCTATGAAAATTTCTCGGACATTCAGGCTGGTAAATGTGATCAATACTGTTTATTATAAAACAGAGAATTTACTTAAATATTTGTATCTATAAAAAGAATGTATAAACATAAAAATGTCTTTAAAAAAGTTTTACTAACTGGCATCTGGCCAAACTTGGTGTCTAACTACTGTTGATTTTACTCATTGTTTTGACTGTTTTCATATATACCGTAATTCTCCATGTATAATACACATTTTTTTCTCTAAAAAATAAGCAAAATCAGGGGTGTGTATTATGCACAGCTACAAAAAATCTTTAAAAAATTGCCATAAAATAAAATAAGAATTATTATAAAACTGAATTAGGGGAATTAACAGGAGATAACTGATAACTGACATCCATTAGACATGGAACTAGAACAGTCTACCCCAGTGAGCAAAATAAAGGGTTCAGTTCAACATTCCAACTACCTGAAGAAGGCCAAGCATACAATGGCCAAAACGTGATAAATATGGCAACAAAGATGAGGACAATAGTCCAAACAATGTAAATAGTGTAAATTAGAATAATATTAATTTATGTTTAAAACTATTTTTTAAATAAGAATAGGAAATGCTGGCTGTAATGAAATTGGAGAGGTACAATTTACAGGGTTTGATTACCAAACTAGGGGTACATATTATGCATGAGTAGAGGCATTTTTCCACACTTTCAGCACAATTTTAGGGGTGTGTATTATGGATGAAGGCATATTATACATGGGGAATTAAGGTGTGTATGTATATATATATATATATATATATATAAAATTGTTCAAATTTTTATACAAGTTTAAATGAATATATAAAATTAATTTTTATTAAAAATAACCTGACATTTGCTGTGTTTTTAAAATGACAAATATACAAGGAAAAAAGCATTCTAAAATTAGTCTTTCATAATTTTAGTTGAATTCCTTGTTTTAACTGAAAATAGGTTTTGTTACTGTTTCTTCATAAAGTTCTTTTAGTAACAGATTTATCAATTTGTACCAGAGAATCCTATTCAAAAAAAGATTTTATGGGCAGCAGATCTTAATGAGTCCAAATCTGAAAACCTATTTTGGTTCAAGAGAAATAAAACTGATAGTAATCATTGAGATATTGGCTGTTTCAATTATAAAATCCTTTCTTAGTTTGTTCATTTCATTTTCCTATATCTATTAAAGTTAACACTACAGAACAGATCAGAAAGGAATAACTAAAACCTTTTATATGAGTAAATATGTTTATAATCACTTCTATATATAATTGTTCCAAAAAGATTTCACTTCCCTCTCCAAAACAGTGGCAAGTTAGCACTGATCTCAATTATTCCATTAAAAGAAAATAATATTTGTCATCGTCTGTCTCCTTAAATCCTGTTCATTTATTCTCATTCATATTTGATTTTTTCTCACATTCATTCACTCTCAGAAGCCTCTCGTCTTAGTGGCTTTATTGCTTTGCTTAGGGTGAAGAGGATTAAAAAATCTCTTTCAGTGATATTAAGACCTCTTTTAAATTTTCAATAAGATTAAAATGCACAACCAGCATACATTTAGGCATATTTTTCTCCAGAAAGATTGTCAAAGGCAATTTGTTTCCTGTAATTACTGTACATTAATAATAATGCTACATTTTTAAAATGTAAATTAATGGTAAAATATAATTTTCAATTGGATAAAACATTTTTTAATGATGCTTGGTGCTAAAGAATTTGTCTTGTGCAAAAATGCATTGTAAAGATTCTGAATCTCTACATCAAAGTTATTCTTGCCTGTCAGCATTCTGCACATGACTGGGGAGATTTTGGGTGACAAAAAAGAACGTTTCTTTCTCCTACCCAGACAATGTTCTAGATTAAATAGTACATGCTCGTTCTGAATTTGAAATCAGTATTGTCTTTGTATGTCAGCGTTTTCTGTTTTTGTAAATATGCTATGCATTTTTATGTTTAAGGTAAATATTATTAGTATTTTTGTAGAGTGAGTGACCATGGGTAAATGTAAAATGAATGAACTATCCAACTAATAGAATTGACAAAATTAGCAATAACAGGACAGAAAGAAAGAAAATAAAAGAACAGGGTAAAAAATAGTATAAAGTAAGCAAACAATATATGCAAGATAAATTAACAGCAATATAACAAAGCAACATTAATATGGCAAAAAGTTCACAAATTAAGAATTGGGCCCAACACATGAGCAAGTTCAGATAAGAAAACATAGCATTCTGACTTCCAAACAGACCAGTACTCTGATTGAGAAACACTGAACTAGAGGTTCACATTTTCTTACTGACGATTGGAGAAGATTCATTGATAAGTGGATTAGAAAATAAAATTTCTCACTAGAAAGGCCAATCTAAGCATTTATAAACTACTTCCTAATTTGAATTCTTTTTTTTTTTTTTAAGAGGATATGTCTATATAGCTGTCTATATTTCCGAGATGAGGTAATGTAATTATTTACATTATTTAAATTGTTTGTACTGTTGTCCTCATCTTTATTGCCATATTCACAATGTTTTGGCTATTGTATGCTCCAGTGATTCGAATTCCGAACTGAACCATTTATTTCATCCACCTAGAGGCATAGTACATGCAACTAGATTGTTCTAGTCCTATGTGCCATGCCTCTTCAGGATGTCTCACTTATCTCCCTTTAACTCAACTCTTTGTTCACCTCTGCAGTAGCCAGGTTTTGAACTCACAATTCTTTGGATCCAACCAATGCTTTTATCCACTGGGCCAGATGTCCTTTAGGATATCAAGTGTATGAATTTTTGGGACTTATAAACTAAAAGCAGAAATGTTGTGAATATGGCAGTAAAGACGAGGACAACAGTCTGAATAATGTAAATAGATGTTAAGACCCAAGTCATTAACAACAGTGTTTTATGCTGGAGCATAATCTTCAGGCCATGTGTTCAAGCATGAAACAGAGCATCACAATTCATTGTTTTGTGCCCACACTGCTGTATAGCTCTCATACACTTTATATATATATATATATATGCGTGTGAGAGTTGCAGTCTGGGGAGTTAGGTGGTCAGATGTAAGGAGTGATGTAGGGGTAGAAATTTTTTTTTTTACTTCCAGGACTGGATTCTCCTGCTTGTGTGGCATGGTGCAGAGTTCTGTTGTCAGATATAGAGTCTTCCAGCAGCCACTGTCTTGATCCAGGGCTGTACTACCTCCTCAAGGTACTTGATGTAGGCCTCCGTGTTGTGTCTGAGACCCTCACCAACAAATTCAGGAGTTCTTAGAATAATCAGAGTGAGTTTTCTGAGACACTGTACCTTTGTAATCACCAATAGACTCATCCAATTCTGAATCCTCTGTACTCTTCCCAAATTGACACCCAAACACTCTGAAATGTTTATATTGCAGCTTCTGGTGTGATGTTTCTATATTTTTGGCAGAGTGAATTGAGTCACGGTGCTCTTTTTCTTGTACCCAACTGACCCTACTATACTGTGCAAACAACAAAATCCAAAACAATGTGCATGCCCAAAATTAAAAAGATAAAATATCAAAAATTTACCCATTGCACCCTCTGTGTGTGTGTGTGTGTATATATATATATATATATATATATATGAAGAAAAATATATACGAAAAAAAAACAAACAAAAATCCTCATACACAATTATGCTGTTTTAATGTTAAGGATTTTTGTTTGTTTTTTTCCGTATATATTTTTCTTCATACTGTCGGATCTATATCCATATATTTGCGTATATATATATGTATATATAAAAAGAGAGAGATAATCTTATTTTAGACAAATATCTATCCATATGTAAATAGAAACTGTCAAAAATGAAGTCTTGAATGAAATTGGGTACATGGAACTGTCTGGAATCAAAGAGTCATGTTAGCATGAAGTCACAAGTCATTGTGACTGAGGGTTTGAGCATATTGACCTTGTTCAAACTGTTGATCACACCAAATGCTGCATTCTCTTCCAGAAAATGTAACTAAGGTTGACACAACATAGCTGCAGTAAAAACCACAGGTAGACTGAAATGGTGAACAAACACAAATGTGCCTGAGCAGGGTGTATTCAACAGGGATTGGATAACTACCCCAGTAGACTGATGTGCTTGGGAATGAGTAGTTGGTCATTATATCAAAGTTATTAAATAGTATTTGTTGATTGATTTGTTTTTTTTTTATAGTTTATTTAAAGCTGAAAATTATTTCATATTCTAGAAGGTGGCTTTCAGTATTTGGTGTTTTAGTATCTACCTCACCACTAAGTACTGACTGGGCCCAACACTGATTAGCTTCAGTGATTGAAAGAGAACCAATGTTTTCAGTAAATTGACCATAAATTTTAAAACTTTGAGATCTTGTGATGAAGAGGAAGTTTGATTCTCATTGTTTTTAAATAATGATTAGGTCGGTCAGAGTTGGATATTTTTTAACAAATATTCATATCCAAGTGAAGATTTTCCAAAACAAGTACAGCAAGAAACTGAATGGTTTGAAAGTTTTAAAAGTTCAAATCAAATTGAAGTACAAACTGTAGTTTTAACTAAAATCTATTTCTTTCTTATTGCCTCATATATTTCTAAGTCACCATTAACATTTTTTGCTTTTCTAAATAAGCAATGTAAACCATTTATTTGGTTTATACAATAATTTTTTAAAAAGTGATGTTTTTAGATATCATTTTTCTAATATTTCAAAGAACAGCAAATAATATAGACTGAAATCTACCATTTTCAGAAAGGCAGGATTTTGGTTGTTCTGTGCAAGAAAAACAATGAATTTTATGATTTGTATATTTCCATAAACTACCAATGATATATCTGTTCTCAGATTAAAAACTTCAGAAAAAATGATATACTTAGTGTAGCCTAGTCTAGCACAAGGCAATACAATTTGAACATCTGGTAAGGAAATAAACTCACTAGAAAATATTTGAGAGATCAATTTGTTAACTGCTATACTGTGATGGTAGCTGTTTGAAATTCATTATTTAGAACTAAAATGCTTACATTGAATTTTTTTCTACTGATTATTTATTAAATTTTTTTGATTTAGTTCTTGTAGTGACACATTACTAGCTTCTCATGACTATTGATATTTTCAGGGGAAATGTTCAGATGAGCTACATTTTTTAGATTCCCAGTTCAGACCTTTACAGCTGAGACCTGGCAAGCCATTTACACTGGGACAAATAATTCCTCAATCTTTTCATATTCCATTAGTAAGAAGGAAGTTCCATTTGGATAGTCTCTTCCCAAGAACTGCTCATTTGTGGAACAGACTCTCAGTCACTACAAACTTGTTCTAGTCTAGTGGTCAACCATTATCTTTCATATATATCCTTATAATCTGAGCTTCCTGCCACCACCTCTTAGACTTTTACAAGAATCTCATTCAGTAACCCCCTACCTAGGTGGCTTTTGGGCTTTCAACCCCCCAAACCCTCCACCAAAAAACGAAAAAAACGAAAAAAAAACAAAACAAAAAACCCAACCTCCCCCCAAACAAAATGCACAAAAAACAAACCACACAAACATACACAAACATGCACAAAATCAAAAAAGAAACAAAAAACAAAATGTCTTTGGTTCCACATTTAAGCTATTGATTTATTTTACAATAAATTTTCCATTGGCACATATTTTGTGAAGGCACAATAAATGGATAGTGACTAGGATTGTGAAATTGGAGAGCCAAGTTTTAATTCCAGTAGGTTTTGTTATATCCACCTACATGCAAATGGAAGGTATGAATTCATCACTTCTCTACTTGGGCTAGGTCGTATAGATTTGAGTGGCAACTGTGAATCCAAAACTTCCAACTATATATTAAATAGCTTCACGAATCCCCAATTGGCTACATCCCTGATGTTATGGTCAATCAAGGGGTGGCGTGATTTTATTTACCTATTGGCAAAACCACAAACTTAACATAAGATACAGATATCATCATGTTGATAGATAAATATGATAATACATAAGGAACATAAAGAAACTCCTTGTATGTTTTACAAACTGTTTTTGGGTCTTTCTTGTTGCGAGTTTGAATCGAATCCTCATCGCCACTGTTGTATCCTTAAAGTAGGTTACAAAGGTGGTACTCGAGTGAAAGGAACAGCAACATGAGCATAGAAAAAAAAAGAGGTTTATTGTAAAAGAGAATACACTACTGAAAGACAAGGAATCGTTTAGCAGGCTAGTAATTCTCAAAGCAAGTCCCCAGGTATAGCCTGTACTCACTATATATATCTGCCAATATAGTCAGTTCATATATGTGATAGGGAGTGTGGGAAATTCCATTACAACACTCCTGTAGATATTAAGGAAGGAAAGTGAGAAGAAAGGACTAAGCATCAATTGCAAGAAGACAGAATGCATGGTTATTAACTAAAAGGAATAGCTCAACATGCAAATTACAAATTCTATGCAACAAAATCAAACGAGTATAATTTAAATATCTTGAAGTGTTTTAACAGGGGATGGAATGTTTAACACAATGACAAAGATGCCTTCCAAAAGCTAAGCAAAGTATTAAGAAAATTTTTAAAACAAAGAAAAGAGTACTGAACTGTTATGTAATACTAATCTTATATGACAGCAAATACTGGACAATCTCTTCACACATGAAGAGATTTGAAGCAACAGAAATGTACTTCTACAGAATGATGCCACAAATACCATGGCCCAAACATTTGAGCAGTGACAAAGTTTTAGACAAAATGAAAACAAAAAGGGCATTTATACTTAACAATGGGATGAGAAAGTTGAAATTTCTAGAGCACATGAGGAAAGAGGGCTTGGAAAATTTGATACTCACTGGGTAGGTTGAAGACAAGAGGGACAGCAGAAAACAATATATAACTTATGTAGTGAGCTTCATGTCGCTGACACAGCCTGCCCCCCACCACCCTCACCCAAAGAGATATAAATATAAAATATTTCTAAACAGAACTATTTTTGATATGAAAATCAAGACCATGCATGTATGGGTGACTCAATCTGTGTGGACTGGGTGATGTCTCACATGACTGAAAATCTGTGTAGCAAAATCACTAGATGTCATAAAAAGCCAGTTTTTGTTAATGCTACAGAGTGACTTGAAGAAGTGAATTTTGATAACTCAGCCACATATATTTATACTTCAGTAAATAGATAGCAAAGATTAGGTGAGAACAAAGAAAAACAAAATTTATTAAGAGTTATAAAGCATGGGAAATTGTGGAGAGTCATAACTGCAATGTCTTGAGTGAACACTGAACCTAAAAGAATCATATAAACTTCATGCCAGAATGAGGCAAATAGAATCAATTTCACCATAGGCATTCTTTTTTATGAATAAATGCAAATTTGAGCTCATTCTCCCACAAATTCTGAGATTTCCCAAAAAGTTTATTTCATTAATGGGAAGCCTACACGGGCTAGGGTCCTTCACAAGCCCCCACAACCATCGGTTTTGCAAGCACTGATCCCTCTCTGATGTAATGAGAGGATGGTCTTCAGCTGTTTCATAATTTTCTTAAGTTTGACGAAAAAATGAGAGATTCAAACGTTTAAAAATTAATTTCAAAGCAATTTCAATATCTGAGTTAGATATCTACTTCTAGGTGATATCAGTTTTCAGGTTTAACTAATTTGCATATTGAGTTTTAAAAAGTTTATTTCATTAATTAACTGTCCTTCATTACTGTTCTTTTATTCAAGGATGGTCTTCATTTTCATATCAAAAATAGTTCTGTTTAGAAATATTGTCTTATATAGTGCAGAAGTGTTTGAAATTTGCATATTACTTGGCATCTATTTGTAAAACTTTCCTTAACTGAAACAAGACTGCCCCCACATGTGACCATTTAATTTCTGTCTTTATAGTCATATTCTTTAGACAAATGTATTGAACATCCATAACTCCTTCAACATTTCATAAATAATGAATATTAATCCCATAGAAAATTTACCAGATACCAAGCAGGTGAAGCCTGCTAGTTAGTAATAATAAAAAAAAAAAGCATATTTTAAGAATTTGACTTGTACAGGATGCAGTAAAGATACATCTCACATAATATTAAGAGTGTCAATGGTGTTTTCATCTAGTTGATGCCTTAGCATTATGTGGAAAGTATTTCTGTCACACCCTGTAGTAGCAACTAAGAAATTATAGGATTTGAAAAGAATTAAAATTTTGGTTATGGTCTATTTTGCTGTAATTTCTTAAAAGTTTGGTGTTTAATTTATTGTCTCATGGTGATTTCTTTCTATTCATACAGTAGAATGTGGCAGGAGTCAAAATACGATAAGCAATTCCCCCTTTTTTTTTAATGAGTCACAAATTGCTACTATTTTGTCAATAAGGACAAATCAAAGTCACTACAATAATTACTAGTTCTACATAAATGTTATAGTAATGACAGTGAAAGTTTTTCATGGGAGGAAAGTTATCAGCAAAAACTAAAGCATGAATGACTCATCAAAAGGATCACATGACTGATTTGCATTCATCAGCAGAGAGCAAACCAGACAAAATGGCACCAGGAAAAGTTGATTGGGAAAAACCAAAAAAAACGAGAAAATACAAGATGACTTTAATAAGAGAGTTAACGTCTGTAAATGGAAAACTCAAAGGGAACAGGAAAAAGCAAGTTACCAGTTAGGACAAGTCATTTGACAAATTATTTCAGTCAGGTTGAACAAATGATTGCACAACAATTTAAGATTTTATAAAAATGAAAATCATGATTGAATCTAAGACTTTAGTGCATGGCTCATTTTGACATTTCTCAATTTTATTAACAGAAATTATATTTAGGGTTTACAAGGAATTATCCACCGTTAAATATCAATGTTCTTTTTCAGTTTGTTATTTGTAGAAGAGAAGACAACTTCACTCTTTGCACACGAGGTATATACGTGCTTGACTTACCTCATGGTAAAGCAAGCACATACACGCCTGACGACAATGACATGGAATTCTGTGGGGAGGTATTCCCAAAGTTTGCTGAGAACTGGGACATCTGACTTAGATTCCAGTGTGCCTATTGACCAACAGGGAATGGCATTGTGGAGAGATGTTATTGCACCATTAAGCTTATCACTGCTTGGTCAGGATATTCCATTATGGAGGCATTATATTGATATAATGTGATGACAAAAGATGGTGTAACAGCTAACACTATATACAAGCTATTTCAGCAAAAATGACAGAGGGGAAGTTTGACCTCAAACTTATTCCCAAGTTGACTGGCCCATCTGTGGCTGAATGGATTGAAAAGGCTGAGCTGGTATGTAAGATGTGCCAGGTTAAATGTCCAGAACTAGTGGTCCTTTTAATGGGTAGTGCATTTGTTGTCTACCAGCAGCTGAGACAGGAAGAGAAGAGAAGATTTCAGCCAGAATAAAATCCGCACTGTACACAGCTTTTGCTAGGGATGGTTTTTTTTGGCTTATGAGCAATTTGCTGAGTGATAGCTCTGTCCTGGATAATCAGTGGATGTCTATCTGGCAGAGTTACAAAAACTTTCCGTCCTGTTCATTGGAATGAGCGACTGTGGCCTGGCATGTGTGTTTGTGCGAGGGTTAGCAGACAGTTTTTGTTCTTGAACACAGTGTATGGAGAGACTTTGTTAGTTGGATAGAGATTACTTGGATCAGTTTCACACATTACTTACCATGTATACATACTCTTTCATTCATTTTATGATTTGATTCTTTAATTAAAAACAATGAAACATGATAATTTTGATGTATTGAAATAAAATTGGTCTATTTCAAACAAGTCAATATTGAAATGAGGACATGCTGAATACTTCTTGAAACTGGTGTACCATAAAGGTACTATGGAATGAGTAGACATGGTCAAATGCAAAATGAACAGCACTGTCCAATAAACATAATTGACAAAGTATGCAGTAAGCATTAACAAGAAAAAGAAGGGAACAGAGCCCAAAAAAAAAAAAAAAAAAACAAAGCAAACAAACAAAATATGTAAGACTATTTCAACAATAATATGGCAAAAAAAGATAAAACTAAGAATAGGTGCTGACACACAGAAGCAAGTTTGGACAAGCAGACAGTGTTCTGACATCAAGATAAAGTCAGATGAAACTGTGAACCAGCTTATTTTATTGACTAAAAAGAAATCCCAGCATGCATTTGTGTGCTTCTGCCTATAAAGGGGGAGAGGAAAGTGTTTTGTAGTCATTCCCAGTGTTTGAAACCAACAGGTACCATTTCAATCCATATTATATTCACCTAAGTTAATTCAAAGTTAAATAATGGTGTTTATGAAATGGAACCAAATTAAACTTGTCAGTGGAAAAGTTGGGCAACTGAATGACAAGAATCTTGCTAAATGAAAAAACAAATTGCAAAAAATTTTTTTTAATTTTCAGGCTTTCATTAAGAGCAAAGGTTTTTAGAGTTCCACAAAGAACTTTCACTTTCTTCAAATGCTTTCTATGCCTTAAAAAAAAAAAAAAAAAAAAAAAAAAAAAAAAAAAAAAAAAAAAAAAAAAGAAAGAATTTTCCATTAAAATTTCTTGTGATTTCCAAATTAGTTTTGCATACGTGATTTGGACACCCAAGAGGTCGAAAACTGCTGTCAAATACAAAAGACAAGTATTTCATTTCTTTCTTCCATAGATAAATATATTGAGGTGAGCTGAATGTAAATGGCAGAAAATGTTTTGTTGTTCAGTAATGGCTGAAAGGGATTGGATTTGAAGGAAACAAATTTTGAATTGGAAAGAAATTGGCACTTTTTAATTGGAATTGAGGTTTGAAACAAGGAATTGACACATTTTCTTGTTCATATAAAAGTTAAAATACATTCAATAAGTTTTTCAAATGAAATGGTAAATTTAGGATGCATGCATTTTTACTAATCCAATCTTTTACTTTTTTTTTTCTCAAATCTATTTATTCTGTAATTCTTGTAATTTTTTGTTTTTATACTGCCATAAACATCTTGTTCAAGGAAACTGTTTATCGATACATGTGCCTCAGGATGTGACAAAAATTAAGAAATTATCTAGTTGTAAAATCCTAGGCTTTGTTCTAGATTATTTTTATTATTAGTTTTTGTGATGGATTTGACAAAGAGACAATAGAGTAGCTAAAATCATAGCAATATTAAAAAAAAAAAAAGGGATATTATCAGATCATCCCATAAGTTCTGTCCGAATTTTGAATAAAGAAAACAAGTGACCAAATGTTACATTTAATTACAGATTCAATCAACAATGTATTTTCCTTGATTATCTATGACTTCCTTCCATCTATTAACAAACTTACTTATTCATTTACTGTAAAATTCTTTTCGCTTTGATTTGAAGAACTCACAAATGTCAGTTTTAACCCCTTCCTGTGTTACAAAAGCTGTTTCTTCCAAATAATTCTGTAAGCTATGAAACAAATGGTAGTCTGAAGGAGCAAGATCGGGAGAATAAGGTGGATGAGGAATTTTTGTGATCTTTTGTGACGTGATTCGTGCTGTGTGGGGTTGTGCATTGTCCTGATGAAACATCACCTCTTTTCGATTCACTAGAGCAGGTCTTTTTTTCCTCAAAGATTGGTTCAAATGCTCTAATTGCTGAAAGGGTAACAGGATACTGCATGATGCCATACATGTAGGAGAACACAGTCATGGCTGTCAGAGAAATTCTGCGACCACATCTCCACTTACATCTGGTCACCTAACTCTTCAGGCTTTTAGGTTGTTTTCAGATAATTCATGATAACCCATTTTCCAAGCTTAGGAACTTTTCCAAGTTGTTGAAGTTGACTATGAACAGTTGTATGATTTGAACTGAGAACCACTGCCAATTCCTCAACTGATAAAGCAGGATTTTCTTCAAGGGCTGCTTCAAGAAGCTTTTCATCAAACTCAACTGGACGTCTGGTTCGATCTTCATCTTCAAGGGTGAAATCTCCACCTCTGAATTTTGCAAACCATCTTCTGCAAGTTCTTTCATTCACACATTCCTCTCCATAAACTGAGTGAATGTTTCTAGCCACTTCGGCTGCTGAGTTTCCTTTCTTGAACTCATAAAGCATTATGTGCCTCAAATGATTCTTGGGTACTTCCATGTTAGCAGGGTTTTAATCAAACAAAATTTAATTTTATTGTTCTCTGAAATAAAATTTGATCAGTTTAAATGCATCTAAAACATAAAAATAATGTTCAGCTCCATTAGACATTATAAAATACTCTTTAAATTTTGTTCATTTTAACAAAAAATTAAAATTCAAACAGAACTTATGGGATGACCTGATATTTACACTATTTACATTGTTCAAGCTGGAATTTCAAATTGAACCCTTTATTTCATCCACCAGGGTAGATTGTTCTAGTTCCATGTACCATGTCTCTTCCAGATACTTCAAGTTATCTCTTTAATTCAACTCTCAAAGTTTTTTGTTCAAACACTGCTGTAGCAGGTATTGAACTCATGACTCTTTGGTTAAAGTCACAGGATCCAACCAATGCTTTTATCTGCTGGGCCATAAAAGTTGTGAATACAGCAACAAAGATGAGAACAACAGTCCAGACAATGTAAATAATTACAATACCTCATCTCAAAAATATAGACAGATATCAAAGGGATATTAATCTGAAAAATTTCATCTTGGAATTGTTTAAAGCCACTGGAAAAAAATTTGTTACAGTAAAAATGAAGATGATGGTTTGTAAAAAAAAAAAAAGAAAAAAAATAATCATGGAAACTGATATTTCAGGAAAGGAAGAAAAAATACTAGCAGAGAACTAACATTATAAATCAGATTACATTTATAGTTAATAATCTGGGTATTTTTTTTCTTTCTCCTTTTTTAGTCATCATACACATATTTAGGTTTTATCCACCATTCAGCTGTGAAGAGCTAAAAAGTGATAAATGGTTAGCCCTTTTATTTTTTTTTTTTCTCTTAAATGTTTTCAATATTTTTGTTTATCCTTACTCTCTCTTTCTCTTCGTATATTTGTATTAATATTTATAAAGGATAAAATCCAGGTGGTGCTCAGTGTATAATACAGAACAAGAATATAAGCAATTAATTTGGCCTTTTCTTTTTCCTTGGGCCTTTTCTTCCCCTCTCTCATCTTCTCTTTTCATTTATACATAAGGTTGATAAATGCAAACCAGTCAACAAATTTTTATATGTATATATCGGCAGTGTAAATTGGCTAGATTTTAAATTTGGATCGTATAATCATTTATTGTGTCTAATGTCACTGCAAATGTATTCACACTTTCCCTGTGTCTGTCTTTTTAATTTTAGGTCTATGAATCAATAGTGATTTATGCAACTGATAATAACTCATTTATCTGTATCTCACTATTTAAACTGTTATTTAAATCCTCTCTTTAAAACTTCCCGCTTTTAAATTTTAATCCCTACCTTCACCTTTAGGCCTTTCCTGTTCTTCTGTTACATATCACCCTTGTTTCTCACTCCCACGCATACACTCTCAATGTAATTTTGTTTTTTTAAACCCGGAGATATATTTTCTGTTTATTTTTTGAATTTGCAGGTATGGTAAATTGGATTATGATTACGATTCCAATGTAATAAATTATAACTATGGAATATTAGTGTTTGAGCATTTTATTTATTTGTTTATATATATATATATATATATATATATATATATATATATATATATATTATATGCACTTTAGAATGCCCATTTTTAAAGCCATAATATTCTGTATGCACCACAGATTATTTAAAAATGCCACCTGTTTCTGAGTGGTTAATTGTATGATAAACAAATGATGCTATTGGCCAGTCATTTGATAAAACTTGATAAATGTAAGAAAACTTGTTTCAAACCAGAAGTGCAAAAAAAAAAAAAATCTTGTACTTGTAAAATCCCATATTGCCAAGTCATCAGTTTTTAATTTGGGATGAGAAGAAAAAGAAGTTGGAATTACTTAATGAGTAAGACTTTCTAATCCAAGAAGTAAGAAAAAAGTTTACAAACTTATGATTACAAAGTGTCATATCACGTCCAAAAAATACTGAGGAAGATTCTTGAACTGATTGATGCGAATATCAAAGTGTATTGGTAGAGAATCAATTAAATTGTCTATCGTGTTCCATTTTCAAGAGTTAATAAAATTTAAATTCTAAATTAAATGAATGTAATGCTTTGCTTCCAATACTCCAGTTATATTTTCTTGGTTGGTTTAAAGTAGGCTAGGAAGAGACATGAATGACGAGTGAAAATTTGACCTTTACAAAATGAAAGACTTGATAAAGCAAAGCAAATTGCATAGCCAGCCTTCACTGTTATATGTTCTTTTAGGCATTATATACTAGTGATGCTGCTTAACAGCAGGCATTCACTTACTTAAAACTGGATTTTGACAGCTATTAAAAAAACGGTTTTCAAGTAAATGTTTCTCAACCTTCAGTCTAATATTGTTACCTTATTGCACAACTGGAATAATTCACACCATCATAGTTTCCTGCAGATACAGAAAAATCAACACATATTGTAGATTCAGGAAAGAATCCTAATCAGAAACCTTAACTGGTTGGTTTATTTCACTATCCTAACTGTCATTATTTGGGTTCAATATTTTGCATGCGTATGGTATCGCAGAGCAGTTGAAGGAAGGGAGAATTGGCGGAGTATGCCTACGCATATGTAAAACTCTTCCACTCAACCAATCAGCTGCTTTATCATGGTCTATAAAATGAGTGTGTCTGAAGGCTTTGGCAGTTGGGGCTGAGGGAGTCAACGAGAGATGACTGTTCCAGTGGGTCCTTTTTGGCATGACATCTACATATTTTATTTCTTCAGATCACTGATTCCCACCTATTTGACTACTACCATCTTTTTTCACTTCATTGAAGATAGTGTTCTGACATTCCATGTCGCTAAAACTAAATCAATGTCACCAGTTAGAGATTATAAAGCAAGAAACGACTATGTTAAATGCTAATATTTTAGGAACATGAGAAAGTAGGTAGACAGAAAATGGAGATTTTGTCAGTAACAAACACAGGATCATATACGCAGGCAGAGAAAAAAAACAAAGGCGTAGGACTTAGATCAAAACATAAAATAAATGTATTCAGGGATACTATCTGATTAAATTTTTGTAGTTAAACTGAAAGGGAAGCCTTTTAACATATCCATCATAGTATTATATACACTGACAGCACAAAAAGAAATTGAAAAATTTCACTGTACACTCGACAATGGCAAGGCTCAATGCAAATGACAATCATCATAGGAGACCCAAATACCAAAGTAGAGAAGAGAGAGATAGTGAAATAATTGGGAAATTCAGACTTGGAACTTATAATGAATGTAGAAAAAAATGTGTCAAATGGTGAAAGAGACACCTGGTTTCAAGAACACCCAAGATGTCTATGAATATAGAGAAGTCCAGGAGGAGAAAAAAAGGCCTAAATCAATTACTTAAAAATAAAAGATGGAAGAATATAGTTTTTACACAGTATACCCAAGTGCTGACTGCAGTAATAACCACCTTCCAGTGATATGTAACCTTAGAGGGAAATTACAGAAAATGAAGAGGGCCAAAGGTGCACCCTAATTGCAATACAACAGACTCGTGAATGACCTGAATTTTGAAAGAGAAGTATATGGACAGTGTTAAAAGAAGATTATTAACTAAATAAGAAGCTTTAGTAATATCAGCAAATGAAATCATCCTAAAGAAAATTAGACAAGGAAAAAATGAAATGATTACATAAAATGATGATGAAAACAATATAGCAAACAATCTGAAAGTATGGTACAGCACCTTGGACATTGCACAAAGAAATTAGCAACAAATGCAGGCAGGCTAAAAAGGAATGGCTCAATGAAAAGTCTGCAAAAAACTGACAGGACATCAGAGAACTCTACCACAATGAAAGAGGACAACGCACAATGTGCAGAAATATTAAAGGACTAGAAAATATTAAAATCTAAAATGAAATCAGCACTGGTTAAATTGAAGGAAGCAGTGGGACCAGATGGAATTGTAATAGAGATACTGGCAGCTTTAGAGGAGTTTGGCATTGGCAAAATCATAGACATAATAAACAAAATATACAATGAGAGTGATATACTGGAAGACTTAAGTAGACCCATTTTCAGAGCACTGCCTAAGAAGCCAGGTGCAAACAAATGTGAATTCCATTAGACAATCAGTTTAACAAGTCACATAACAAAACTTATCCGGATTCTGATGAATAGGATATGCAGCAGAATTAAATTGGAACTTGAACAAGGACTCATTGATTTTGTTAAAAAATCACTGGAACAAGGAATACAATTTTTATGCTAAAAGATATAAAGAGCAATACAGATGCAAAATAATGTATATTGATGTTTTATAGATTATGCAAAAGAGTTTGATATAGTACATTAAAGAACTTCTCAGTAAGCTTGATATATTTAGGAAGAATATTAGAATAATCCAGAAATTATATAGGGATAGAAAATGAATTCCGTAAATATACAAAAATAGAATGAGACATAAGACAAGGGTGTGTCTTCACACACACAAACCTATAAAAAAAAACCCCCAAAAAACACACAAACCTATAAAAAAACAAATAAAAACAATACAATAGCCAATCGTGAACATTTCTGCTGAAAAGAGGATGACACTCTTTAGGGGCCCACCAGATTTGCCTAAAAGAAAGCCCCTTGTAAATGACTGACAGAGTAGTAGGCTATGAAAACATCTGTCATCACAGGTCTGTTATCACTGTCATGATCATGTCTCATCATCACTGTGACCTTTCCCAATATTCACTATTCTCACCAGACTCTTCACATGCAAAATGCAGCTGACAGGCCAGTGTCAACCCTGACAGGATCCAAACACAACTGCCACCATCATTTCAAACAGTTCTAAGTCTTCACTATCAACTCTAGATCTCCGTTTCATCTCCCATTCAACCAGAATCCAACAGAGATATTCTGCTTGATCATATTTCAACCCACCAATGCACCCTTTGTATCAGCAAAGTCAGATTTGCAACTGTATCAGCAAAGTCAGATTTGCAACTGTATCAGCAAAGTCAGATTTGCAACTGTATCAGCAAAGTCAGATTTGCAACTGTATCAGCAAAGTCAGATTTGCAACTGTATCAGCAAAGTCAGATTTGCAACTGTATCAGCAAAGTCAGATTTGCAACTGTATCAGCAAAGTCAGATTCATAGCTTCACTAACCACTCTGGGCTATCTCTGGCAGTCACCACCATAAACTTGGCAACCAACTTGTCAATGCCCCCTATCAGAAATTACCATGAATCAACAAACATGCCCTTGATTAATCAATCCTCCAATGCACCTTACCAAGCAGCAGAGCCTCAACATCTCTACCTTATCACATGACAGCCAGTCAATCAAACAAGTGTTAATTTCAACCATGAAGTAAGGTGTATGTCGAGTCAACCCCCATCAATGACACTCCACTTATCTGCTCTAGGCCTCTTTCCTGTCACCAACTGTGACCTTGGCCAACAAACCCAAGAAATCAGTCAACTCCTGGCTTTATCAATAACACCCTTACACCAACTCACTTTCCTTATCAACAGCAACTAAAGATGTATTAACAATTTATGCCACCTTTCAAACAACGATGTATATTACTGTGAAATTTGACGAGAATACATATTGTTGAAAATTTAATCCTTGTTCCTTCTTTTGTTATAACAAGTGTTTGGTTGCAAAGCTGACATGTGAATTACAAAATGGAGCAAATCAAACAAGTACAAAAATTTAACCTTCCAAAAGCTGAGCAAAACATTGAGAAACAGTAAAATTTCATTAAAAACAAAAGATAAAATCAGGAAAAAATAATTTATCCTCTTCTAAGGGAGCTAGATTTATAAAGTACAGACAAACCTCTCATCTATATCCCTCCCCCATCAACAGACTTTGGATGCAACAGACAAAATCTGCAAGCAAAATAAAATTTTTTAAAAGCTATGCAAGAAAAAAATTCCAAACCATCAATGATGTATTTCAAAATTTGTAGGCTTAGTGGAACAAGTTGTATTAGTTACCAAAGTTGCCACTTAGTGGTGGTAGCTGGCTTTTCAATTGTAAACAAAAACAGGTATACAGTATATAAAGTACAATACATTAGTGTGTGCATGAGAAAGTAGATCTGAGAAGCATTATTTTTGTTATTTTGATTAATATATCTATTAAGTATATATTTATTTATGCCATATATGCATGTCTATGGTATTTACATTGTGGTCATTACTGATAGTTACTATAGTGGTTTTATAACTCAAAAATAATCCCTTTCTATCTATGGATAATCAGCTTTAATGGACCACCCATCCCCCTCTGTTCATGAGAGGTTTGTCTGCATTATAGCAAAGAAAAACAGCTGTGATCAGTATCCATTTATTGTGGTAGAAATAACCAACATTCGGCAATGTCCATCTGATGCCCACACAAAGGAGTTCACTTATATTTAAGATGAGCACAAGTCAGAGTTTCTGAATTTGCTTTTGGTAGGCACACTAAACATTTTGGTAAGATTAGTGTTAGTTGTTAAGTTTTATTTCCTGACAAAGGACTGCACAGTTCACAACAGACAAGCGTTTTGCTGCAACTGAAGGTTTGATTGTGACAGTTCGAGTTTCATGTTTGTGGCAATTCTTAAGACAACTTCATCCATTTCACCTTCAAAAAGAGATGCAGATAAACCTCAGAAAACAGGCTAACCCAGAATTGGAATTATTCTCAAGAGATTTACAGCAATAACAAAAACTGTTCTTTCTTTTAAATAAAAAAATAATGTCAAATGAAACGTTGAAATTGACATTTTTATTGCAATTTTGCTAAAAGGCAATCAAGATTTTATATTCAACTTTGTGCTTGTGAGAAATATTTTCATACATCCATGTTTTTGACTTCAGTGAAGGAAAAAAGTGAAAAGAGAAAAAATAAAATGTTTTCAAATAGTTTTTTTTGTTTTAATCATTATTGATATGAATCTCACATTCAACCTGGAGATATTTTTTGGTGAATACCTGAAAACAGTAAGCAAGTTTAAAACATTGGGAAGTGAGACCTAGAAAAATTGTCATCGCGAGGAACCTTGAAGTAAAATGTGAAGTTTTTCTGATATATTTGAAGAATTAGTGTCTGAGATATTGGCACATTTGCTGAGTGAAGATATAGGAATCCAAGAAGGTATAAGAATTCAAATGGATAGAGAGTGAGGGAGGGAGAGTGAGGGAATGAGGGAGGGAGAGTGAGGGAATGAGGGAGGGAGAGTGAGGGAATGAGTGAGGGGCAGAGAGAGAGAGAGGGGCAGAGAGAGAGAGAGGGGCAGAGAGAGAGAGAGGGGCAGAGAGAGAGAGAGGGGCAGAGAGAGAGAGAGGGGCAGAGAGAGAGAGAGGGGGCAGAGAGAGGAGGGCAGAGAGAGAGAGGGAAGAGAGGGAGAGGGAGAGGGGGAGTGAGAGTGAGGGAGAAAGAAAAATAGCAAAGAAGGAGGAGAGGTTGAAAGAGAGAGCAAGAATGAAAAATAAAATATAAGCCATAATAAAAAAAATATCTAATTTCTCAAAGATTATAACGTTAAAGAAAATTATTTAAAATTTTCAAAGTAAATGTAATTAAGGAAGTATAAAGCATATACCAAAAATCATACTGGGAACAGCAAATGCTGCAAGGTTTTATGAAATGAAAATTAAATTATTCAAAAACAATCCTGAAAAAGACATTAAGATGACAACATTGGTTAATTTTTTCATTCTTAATAAAATTAATGCCTAATTAATGACGGATTGCAGCTTGAAATTGGGGAAATGCTTGTAGGAGTCAAAGAGTGAATCTGTATCAAAAGCATTTTTTTGAGCATGAGTTCCCATTTCAACCAAAAGAGCCAAAATTGTCATCTCATTGTTACTATGGAACCATGGAAAGTAACTCGCTGAAAAATATCTCAAAATTTGACCTTTGACTATAACAAAATTTCAGGGATGCAACCTTGTTTTCTCATGTTTTTTTTTTTTTTAAATCAAACAGAATTTAACATTAGATAAACAAATGAATCATTTTGCTCAGGTTAATAAAAAATTGTATTTAAAGTTTTTATTAAAAAAATTAAGCACAATTGAATTAAAATCTTAAATTTCTAATTTTGGTGTAATAAAACCATTTGGCACAGTCTTCATTTTCTCAGTCCAAACAAAATTGCATTAATGTGATTGGAGTGTTGAAATTTACACCAACAATTTTCCAAGATCATATTAAACAAATATTTATCCTGTTACTGTAACACGGTCAAATGATTGTCAGACTGATAACCAGCCAGGTTTTCATCCCTTCATCCACTTACGCGACAGGAGGAATAACAATAATCTATTTCTGTATAAATTTATAATACATATTCAAACTGAGAAATCCTCAGTATTTAATTATACCAGCAGCCAAAAAACAAATTTAATTTTAATGAGATGCTCCATTGACAAAATGTCTTCACTCAGCTTGTTCCACAACTGAGTTTTCAATCTTACATACAAGATAAATATTTTTGGCTGAATTTTTATTAAAAGTAAAAACATTTTCTTTTTCATGGATAAGAAGACAAAAAGGAAAATAAACTAATGAAAAGATAGAAAAATGTACAAAAGATGGGCATACACACACCAAAACAAATACAAAATGACAGACAAAACAAATACAAAATGACAGACAAAACAAATACAAAATGACAGACAAAACAAATACAAAATGACAGACAAAACAAATACAAAATGACAGACAAAACAAATACAAAATGACAGACAAAACAAATACAAAATGACAGACAAAACAAATTTGTATACAATTACAGTATTCTGATAGATTAAAGGACTGATTACTAATTTGGCTGAAACAAAAAAAAAACAAAACAAAACAAAAAAAAAACACAAAATGACATTTGACAGAAAATCTCTAGATTTCATTTAAAAGACAATGTTTGTCAGAAAGAGAAAGAGAAAAAAAAAACTTAATACTGAAGGTGGAAACAATTTGTACAAATTACAATTTTTGGAATTTCTTTCCCAACACAAAGAACTTTGATGAAGTCTTTGATTGTACACTTCTTGTGATGACAGACTTATTCTATCTTCACAAATAAGACTAGGGAATTTTATAGAATTTTTGTTTATTCAGAGGTCAAGATTAATTGTCATGTATAGATTTTCTCAGTATTCCAAGAACTTTCTTATCTTAAGGCTTTAACTTTGAAAATGATTCATGTCAACTAAAGTACCATATATGGCCAAAACCTAAAGTCTATAAAAGCATTACTTTTATGATTTCTAGACTCACTAAAAGAGTGACATCATATCAAGATATCATTTGCTCTTTATAATAAGCTTATTCTATAGATAATCAATAAATCACAGTGAGAAAAGCAATTCTTGAGAAAGCCACTGAAACTCACTTTTAAAGACTGTTTGTTTCTAAAGTAAGAACATTCTTCACACAGCAAAGCTCTGTCATCAAACACATGAACTTTATCTAATTACTGATATTATTTACACAAGTTGAAATCAAATTTCTCTTAGAATTGGTGCCTGAGAAAAGATGGAAGAAAGCCAAGCCATTTGACAGAAAATCTCTAGATTTCATTTAAAAGACAATGTTTGTCAGAAAGAGAAAAAAAAAAAAAACTTAATACTGAAGGTGGAAACAATTTGTACAAATTACAATTTTTGGAATTTCTTTCCCAACACAAAGAACTTTGATGAAGTCTTTGATTGTACACTTCTTGTGATGACAGACTTATTCTATCTTCATAAATAAGACTAGGGAATTTTATAGAATTTTTGTTGGTTGAGAGGTCAAGATTAATTGCAGGGTAGGGACATCTTTGAGCAAATATTAAAATAAAATACTTCATGCTTATGAATAAAAACATTCTAATCCCCTGAATATAGATTCAAGATTTTTTAATTTACTGATAGTTCACACATTACAAGGTCTAAGAGTCACTCAAGGTAAAGGTTTACTGAATGAGATTGCTATAAGAGAGGAGGGGGAAAAGAAGAAATTAAGAAATTCATATTATGAGGACATGTAAGATAGATATCAGTTAACTCTGGACTTTATAAGACCAAGATTGTAGTTGATATGGAAGCATCCTCTTGGGAGAGTGTTCCACAAAGCAATAGTTCTTCTGGGGAAAGAAGCTGTCCAAGTGGAACTTGATCTTTATCAAATGAACATGAAAGGAATGAGGTATGGTTTGCTACTGTCAACATGGTTGCTAGCCATAAAGGTCTGATCAGATGAAGCTAAAGAATGTAACTTGTTTGAACATCAACTATAGAAATAGTGATAGAGTAGTGGGAGGCTAGCAACATTTTTCTGTGGATGAAGGGTTGTAGAATAACTGATTACTTATAAGGCTGCATAAGAACTATTGAACTCTATCACTGCTGGACTGTGAGGACTGAGCAGCTCCAGGTCAGATATGGCAGCCATACTTCATTTTTGATCTGATCTGATTCTTTACAAGAGAGCCTGACAGTGGGAGTTGCATTGTTTGCAATGGCATGAATATATGCATTCTATTGGAGAAAGGAGAGTGAGCTTTAAACCCAATAGGTGTTCAAGACAAAAATCTTTGGGGACATTATCACTCATTAAGTATTGGTGCAGGTTTAGTATCTGATTGATGATGATGAATTATTTTTTTTTTTTTTTTTTTTTTAAATCAGTCCTCTTCTCTTCCACTTGACAATATCTGCAAGTAGAATTTTTGCTTATCAAGTTCAATTCTTACTAACTTCATCTTTTTGTCCTTTTTAAATTCATTTTAAAAAAAAATTGTTCAGAGTTGTGTCCCTTTCTTTCTAAGGCACACGTTCAATTTAAAATTTGCAAATTTCCAAACACCAGAAAAATTTACTTTTAAAGCCATTAAGCTTAGTTGCGGACATAAATCTTTTTGATCCAGGTGGTTTACTTTTTGTTTAGTCAATCTACCTTCTTCATTTGTAGAAATTAATTCAGAAATAAATCTCAAACAAATAAGAAGTTTTAATGTCAGACAAAGGTTTTATCCTTTTTATTTGTCTGTAATAATTTGTTAGATTTGTTGGAAAGAAAAAAAAAAGATCTAACATCTCATGTTTAAAAGGATACTTTGAAAATGAAATCTTTTTTTATAAAAATTACTTTAAGGTGTCAATTTATGTACAATGAATTCATTTTCTTTTTAAATTTTGGGCTATTAAAAGAATTTTATTCATTACAATAGTTGTTTCCACAGAAAAACATTGCTCGGGTAATTATCACAAAAATAACAAAATTATTCCACGTCTGAATTTGTTTTTACAAGTTTTTTTTTTTTTAGTTTAGTTGCAATCATTTTAGTTTTTAATGTTTTTGCTGTTATTTGGTCTATTCCCCCAAATTCTGTCGCAGCAAAGAAGTGACTTTTAAAGTCAACTTGATGCAATGGTAAGAATGAATGAAAAAACAGCAAAAAAATTTTCTTAAAAATTATGAACTGAAAAATGCTTAAAAAAAAAATATTCCTGCTGGAAGGTTAAAATTATTTTTTGTAGCATTTTGAGAAGTTGACATTAAGGCCAACATCAAGTTGATTCTTAAGTTTCTTTTTTCATTAAATGATATTAATAAATATTTGAAAAAACAAAAAACAAAAAAAAGCCAGTAATCTTCACTTGGTTTCAAACATTTTCATTGCTTTGTCTTCATTCTGACAGTTTGGGAAACTGAGATGAAGAATTTCAATTTAGAGAAAGGAAATAAAAATTTCTGCTTTAAAAATTGTTGAACAGTTGAAAGAAAATTGTGTCCATAAACAGTAACAAATTTCTCCAATGGAAAAATATATTAAAGTTGAATAATAATTTCAATAATATTTTATTGCAACAAGACATTTTATCCAAACACATACACTTTGTAATAAAGTTATCAGCTATAAGACCTGAAGCCAGAACTGAAAACAATCTTGTTTTTGATTTATGCAGAGAGAATTACTTACACTTTTAGTCATGTGTATTCCCATTCTAGTTTGAATTATATTAAATACTAGCAGTAGAGCCTGGCGTTGCCCGGAGATGTAACAGTAAGAGAATAAGAGATAGATCAAGTATTGACTATCATAAAGAGTAAAGACTGAAAAATAAAATTGACAAAGATTATTGTTTAAGGTTAACGGACACGAATGTCTTAATTATTTTTTTTTTTTATACTAATTGGTCAAACCCAAACAAAAACATTGCTTTCAATCGTTATGAGTCTACTGATTGAATAGAATTTTATTATAAACAATTGTCTGGTAAATGGAATTTTTAAAGCATTCTGAATGTAAAAATAAAGAAAAAAGTGTGCAAGACAATAAGAAACACTACCTGCCAAAAAGAAAGTGAAGTTTTGTTGAAATCGGTTGAAAAATGTAGGAAATCAGATCCCATATATAAACGAAAACACACTAACAACCTGGGTTTTATAATAAGTATAACTCGATATGAGTTGTCCCTCTTTCATTCTCACAGTGATGCCTCTTAATCGTGTTTTCAAATTGATTTTGTGCAAAAACAATTGTGTTTTTCCAAGTTTTGGTGCTGTCAGAACCACCGCAAGGTAATTTTATGTAGTCCTGTGAAGTTTTGTTGAAATCGGTTGAAAAATGTAGGAAATCCGATCCAATATATAAACGTACAGACACACGCACACACAACCTGGTTTTTATAATAAGTATGATTTTATCAGTTTTATCATGAAAGTTTTGTCAGCTTTTTATACAAATTATTATTTGGTTTGTATTTTCTTTTATATGAGAATTATAGAAAGCCATGATACAAGAACATTGCAATTGTTGTGGATTAGAATAAAAGTTTGGTGTAAATGATTCCAAGGAACTAAGACAAAGAAAATAGACATAATCACATATGCATATTGATTATGATAAAAAAAACAAAACAAAAGAAAAACAAGAAAGTTGGTTACCACTTCATCTTTCTTGGGGGATTTACATTTGTTTAAGCTTAATAAAACCCTGTTTGATATCAGCTTCCTTTTAATTCTTATTGCAATGTGCTAATAATTGGGCAAAAACAACTCCAAGATATGTAAGGAAACCAGGGCTTCCAAGAAATGTGTTTATATAAAAAAAAAAAAATAATTCAACCTCATAAGTGGAGTCAAAGAATCCCAGATATTTTTTGTCACCATTTTAAACTCTCCAAGCATTCAATTATCCCAAGAAACAATTACATTACAACAGTTTATCAGTATTGTACTTGCAAGGAAAGTTGGGTCACCATGTTTTGCGAGAAGATTTTTTTCTCATCAAGAGTCCATCTTGCACATTTACAAATTTACCATTTGCCCGTACATTGAATACTGTTGCCATATCTAGTCTGATGCTCCTGCTACTCATCTCGTAGTTCTTAACCAAATCCAAAGGATCTGCAATATAATTGATCCTGATTTGGCATCAGTCTGTCTCACCAATATGATATGGCTTCCCTCTATCTTTTCTACAAGTGTTTCATGACAACTGCTCTGACAAGCGTTTTTCCCACTGATCTATGTTAGTTTAAGTATGCTACTAGACTGGCATATAGGTCTCACCCTTTTCCTCTTGAAATAGTTAAATGTAGCTCCCACTTCTATTCCAACAGTTTCTTTTCTCACACTTCTTACCTGTGGAACTCCCTTTCATTTCCTTACTTCCCTGATAGCTACTATCTTCAAAAATTTAACTGTAATATCAATTGTCATCTATCTTCTTGAACCCTTTTCAGCTTTTATAATTTCTTTGGCTCCCCCTTACCCATTCTTTTATTCCACCTTTACTTTCTGTAAACCCTTGCATACAAGTGGCATTTTCACCTTGCTTGGGGTGAAATGATTAAAAAAAACAAAGTTAATGCTGTTTGTGTTCAAATTACTTTGGTAAAATTACTTTGATCTAAGAAAATGTCAAGCTCTTAATTTCTTTATGGTTAAAAATATTTTCTCCAAGGATATAAATAGTAATTTACTTATAGATCCTACTTCTGTAATGTGTGTTCTAGATGCCTGCTCATGGGATAAAAACATTTATACAAGTAGTTCTTTTGTCAAATGATTCATTTTGCAAATTGCAAACTTTTTTCCCTTTGGTCAACTTGTAGTTCCAACAAAGTAGTAATTATTTTTACTGTCAGTAATTTCATGTAGAATGTATACCACAAAATTCAGGAAGCCAGTGCTAATCTACAGGTCATATAATACTTTTCAACACTGATAGGTAAAGACTTGGCTAAAAGTTCTTTATTAAAGGGCTGTCAAGGTATGCAATGAAAAGCAATAACAAAAGAAAGCTTCCCTATTTGAAAAATTCTTTAAAATTAGTCATTTTAATGAAAGATTAAATTAAAGGTGGGTAGATTTCTCATATCAGCATAAGACAGAAGCAAAAAAGATGTTTTGACAATATAAAGTTAAAAAAATCAAATGAGAAATGAGTAATGAGGTGACTTTGAAGAAAGAAGCAAATATATTATATATATATATATATATACAAGCGGCCCTTTAAGTAAACGCAATTTTACTTTCCTTCGTCCCATCTCTCTCCCCCACCTCTTCTTTCCCTCCCTCTTATTCTAACATTAGATCGTCTATGGTGTGTATATGTCACCACGAAATGTATCTTTATGCATTAGAAATCCGTCAACATTTATTCTTTTCTCTTATTTAAACCCCTTCCACTCACCTCTCCTAAAATTCTCTCTGTTAAGGTTTAATCTCCCTCCTCCTCATACATACACTCTCTCTAAATTCTGTTTTTATTTCTGGAGTTGGGTTTTTTTCTGTTTTCTTTTTGAATTTGTAGGTCTGATGAATTGGATCGTATTTACGATTCCAATGGAATAAATTATGACCATGGAATATTAGTGTTTAAGCCTTTTTATTATATCCTTACTCTGTCCTAGACATTGAGTTCTACCTGGATTCTACTTGGAATTTTTTTCTGAAAATATACATGTATGGGTATTTATATATTTTGCATATGTATATTTTCCACTAATATTATATATATATATATATATGGCTGGCAGGAGTTAAGAGGAATAAGGAATTTTGATAATGAGAAAATACAGGATTTCTTTATGGAAGAGAAGATTAGAAAAAAGGTGGGAAAACAGGATGAAAAATAAAGAAATATAGGTTTTTAAAGTACTATGCTTGGGGGAGGTGAGTGAAGCAAGCATGTGTTTGCTTTGCCCCTTCAGAACATATGGAATTATATATATATATATATATATATATATATATATATATATATATATATATATATATAATAAAAAAGGCTTAAACACTAATATTCCATGGTCATAATTTATTCCATTGGAATCGTAAATACGATCCAAATCATCAGACCTACAAATTCAAAAAAAAAAAAAAAACAGTTAAACAGTTTTATTCCATTCTGAAAATATACATGTATGGAATTTTTTTAGATATATTTTTCATATGTATGTATATTTTCCACTAATATTATCTATATATATATATATATATATATATATATTTATTTTATTGATGTGTGTGCACTTGTATGCAAACACGCAAACATATAAATACATCTGCCTTATAGATAAATATATCCAAGTTTTATTATAAACTAAAAGAAAATGTATACCGCATTTGACACACGTGCACTTTAATCAAAGCAAACAAAAGATTAAAATATCAAAACAGCCCTAGAATTAAACAAACATGAAGCAAAGATCTTAAAAACAAGAAAAATTAAAAATTTAGTTTTAAACAAAAAAAAAAAAAAATTGAAATAATCTTTCCAGCCAAGAACTAATGATTAGAATTCTTCATGGCTTTTGATTTCAAAGTGATACGTTTATTTTATTTATTTTTTTAAAAATCTTCTGCTTCATTTGAAATCAGTTTTGCTTCAATAGTTTTTTTTTTTCAACACTCATCACTTTAGAGCCTCATTTAATTCCTCATTAAATCACAAGCCAAATAAAAATGGATGTCACTTAAAGAAAATTTAATTAATTATTGCAAACATCAAAACAATTTAAATATCAAAACTGTGAGAAGTTATCTTGTTTCTTTGAATTGTTGTTTACATGAAGTTTAACTTTGCCTCTAAAAAAGGAAACTTGGTACTCAGTCACATCTTGTTAGGATCTCATTCAGCTTATCCCAAAGCTATTTGCATCAAATCATCATTTCAATAAGCTAATCTGTGTAGATGCTTAAAATAATTCCATAGACAAAATATATATTAAAAAAGGTTTTTATTTCTTATAATTAAAATGATACATGTTAAAATACAAAGAAAATAGGTAAAGTGTTTTTTTTTTTTTATTTTAATTTGTGTGAAGAATTTATTCCCTGGAATTGTAATTAAACCATATTCAGTCAGTTATGTGCCATGCGTGATACACGTTTAGGCAATCATGTATTTTTGGATACATGTATGACGAGGCAGATGTTTCCCTACAGTAGGTAGCCATTTCTTTCTGTGGTAGACCAGTTGCCACCCAAGGCTATACTATAGAACCCAGTCTGTCCTGCTATTTACCCATAGCTGGGTTTGAAGAGGATTCATATCTTTCCCAAGGGTATTAGCATGTAAGTTAATGTAATGCATTTGACTGGAATTTGGTTTCTTTGTAACAATTGATTCACCCAGTGGGTATTTAGTAACAACTGGTTTCTTTGTAACAATTGATTCACCCAATGGGTATTTAGTAACAACATCCTCTCACTTCAAGAAAATATGATAATGGTAAGAGATGTTAGAAATGACTTTGTATTTTTTTTTTCCCCAAATTAATAGTAGATAGGCTCACTATTATTCAGCCCACACTCCTTCCATGTCTATTAAACAGGCAGAGCTTCACCCTTGTTCCTTGATCAGGATATGGTTTACCAGTTCTCTTCTTTAGGGCCACAATGATTTAACTGTCTTAACTTTTTGATGATCAGACTAACCAGTGGCTGTGACTTTCCATTGTGAGGGTACCAAGTTGGTAATTTGTTGCTTCTGACTGGTTGTTAGGAGCCCGAACACTTTTAGTGCTTAGTGAGGTTGCTCCAAACAACAGTCACATAATATCGGGGTACTTGTAGTGCTATGTTGCGCATGGGTAGGTATCCCTGCATGTATTTCCAGTGGGCAATCCTGAGGCCATATTATGCTCTGATCTCAGCCATACATTGTCTGATTTGTATTGCCATTGACGACAGTGACAATTATGGTGGTCGTTTTTCTCTTGCCTCAGAACAAATCACATGGGAATCACGACAAAAAGAAATACAACTAAACCAGCAAACAAAAACCACCACACCCCACTCAACCTTTCTTTCTCCAGTATTCATGGTACCTGTTCCAACTTCTGCAGAGTAGAATCTTTTCTCTTGGATGGTCACCAGATATCATTGCCCTTTGTGAAATCAACTTGAATTCTTCTATTGCTACCAATAAATTCTTGGTTCCAGGCTATCTTCCCCTTTGCCAAAAATATTCCAGCATTCACATGCATGGCCTTGGTGTTTAAATCTGGGATAATCTTTTGATGGCCAGGGAATTGTCTCTTGAGGCCACTGACTACTCTTTCATGTGCTTGTGTCTTTCACTACTAAATTGTCAGCTATCTTTTTTCCTTTATCACTCCACCTCATCCCAGGACTTCAGTATATTAGACGCAACAGCTGACAGTATAAAAAAGGCACTTTATCTCCATCCATCTGTGAACATCTTTGTCTTCAGTGACTTTAATGCTCACCATTAGAGAAACATTCTCAAAAGGTACTGATGTTGCAAGTATTCAGACATGAAATTTTTCCATTGCCCAATCCCTTACTCAAATCATGGACTCCCCTACTTATATCCCTAGCAAAACCGAGCAACAGGCTTCCCTACTTGACTTACTTCTTACCTCCTCTCCTCACTGAGCTTCACAATACTGCCCTCTTGGTAAATTGGACCACTGTGGTAGCTATTGATGATATTTCATTGGTTAAACAGGAACCCCCTATCCATAACTGATTGGGACTCCATGATTTTCTTCATGATGCCCTATGAACTGACATCTTCAACCTTCAAATTGAAAATTGCACTACTGAGGTTTCCTCCTGGGTCAAAGCTGGCATGAACACTTTCCTCCCTTCTCAGAAATACCAGGTGAAACCTCAATCCTCTCCATAGTTCACATCAGCATGCTCTGCCACTATAGCACACAGAAACCACTATTTCCAGTTATACCAGTATGACAGTTCTCATCATAAAAAGTGCCTGTTTGATACTGCTCAGTCCCTGTTTGCTGAGAGAATGAGGCACCACATAGCCTCTAACAACTTTGGCTCTTATGATTACTGGCGGCTCTGTAGCAGGGCATTAAGTAAGTGCAAGGTCTCTATTCCTTCCCCACTTCAATCAATTTTAGGTGTTATCATCCTCTGCTGATAAAGATGAATGCTTTGCCCATAAATTCTCCTCAAACCCTACTCTTGACCCATCTGCAATATCCCTGCCTAACTTCCCACTTAAAACTGAGTCTCTGTTGAGTGATATGTATATAACCCCTTCCATGGTTTCTGCTACTATCTCTAACCCTGATTTCCACAAAGCATGTGGACCCAATGGTATCCCTGTAATAGTCCTGAACTGGCTCCTGTTCTCTCTAAACTGTATAATAAAGGTTCTAATTCCATGTGCCATGTCTGATGGATGTCCACTATCAGTTATCTCCTGTTAATTCCCCTCTCCAAGTTATCCACTGCCTTAACAAGCAAAAATTGCAATATGAGTACAGGTAAAAAATGGTTGCTGAAGACAATACCCAGAAATTCATACACAAATGTCCTCAAGGACACGTGGCACAGTGGATAAAGGTGTTAATTAGATCCAGTGACAGGACCCAAAGAGTGTGGTTAAGGCAGTAGATAACTTGCAGAGGGGAATTAACAGGAGATAACTGATAACTGACATCCATCAGACATGGCATGTGGAACTAGAACAGTCTACCCCAGTG